>JAFVLL020040839.1:0-78243 GCA_021397915.2 Tor tambroides
TTTTAATTAAAGTATATTACAAACTTTTCATTTAGACCCTAAAGAATCATATTAACTTGTACAAAAATGGCATTATATGACCCCTTTAAATTATATTATACATACCACTGTTCAAAAGAATCTTTTTCTTTTATTCAGCAATGATGATCAAAGTCATTTCTAAGACATTTCTATTTGAAATTAATGCTGTTGTTTGAACTTTCTATTCATCAAAGAATCCTAAAAAAAAATTATTATGCAGCAAAACATTTTCAACATTGATAATCAAAAAATGTTTCTTGAGCTGCAAATCATTAGAATGATTTCTGAAGGATCATGTGACACGTGAATACTGGAGTATTAATGCTGAAAATTCAACTTTGCCATCACAAGAATAAATGAATATGAAAAATATATCAAAATAGACGTTATTTTAAACTGTAATAATATTTCACAATATTACTGTTTTTACTGTATTTTTGGTCAAATAAATCCTTGGTGAGCATAAGATACTTACCAACCAATAACTTTTGAATTGCAATGTATATTCTTACGTGTATTGTTAACATATGTAAAATAATAATAATAATAATAATAATAATAAACTGCAGAAAATGTGTAGAAATTAATCAAAAGAATATTAACCAAAATGAATAAATGCTGTGAAAATATACTCACTGTAAGTTTATTTTAGCTATAGTATTAACTAATGAACTCTATTGTACAGTGTTACAAAGCACTTTGGAGACTAATACCATACTGATTCCCAATGTGCCTCATTATTTTGACACAAAATAATGGCTAATGATGAGGATTTTCCCACTGCACCATTAAAATTAAGAAAATTAAGAGTAACTGCTCTATTCTCCAGTTTGTCTTGATAAAGAGGAATACGGTGTAAGATTTGCACATCCTTTGATATCAAAATGTTTTTCATTAGCAGCAACAGTTCTGGCACATAAACAGGCCTGTAACTCCAGGCACATGCTCCAGCACAGATTAGAGAAGTCATCTCTACTACGCAACCATTTGTTCCTCATGGGCATGTAACCTCACGCTGTTCTCACCAAGACACACCTGAAAAGTTAAAGCTAGTTGGGACAGGAACACATTAGTTTTGAAACGAGTTGTTAGGGCATGTGACCGATAACCGCATTTCTGTTGCCGCTATTCAGCATAAGCAAATACTTTTACATATACGACAAGAAACCACAGAAGAGGTAATTAAAGCAGAATTGATGTAACGCTAGGATCCGGCTGCAATTTAGCGAAGGGGTCCGGAGAAACCATTTTATCCGAGTGGCATGTGTACGTGATAATGACGTTCATACGTCACGTTGAAGGGCAGAGGCCTGTGCGGTTGGAATGATGAGTGAGCTTCGCTCCGCAGATCTGAGGTGCCCCTAGCCGTCCAGAAATCTTTCAGCACAACAAGGGTCAATTAGGTGGAGCTCACATAACTGCCGCATTACAGAATGGCTTTGTATGGTAATTGAGTACGTATGCCAGAGCATACGGCACCCATAACGTGAATGAGAGCGGGGCTTTAATCCAGGAAGGTGGCAGATACCCAAACCCAACCAGCGTTTGATTGAGAAGAAGAAACCAGAATATGCTGTACTTTAGATAGATCCACCGAGAGGTCTCGCTCTCTCGAGAAGATTTATGAATGCTCTGGGATTACCGTTGGGCTACTAAATGCTGAATTTAGGGGTTAGATGATGGTGATGATGAAGTTTTTGTAGGGAAGTGCGGAGTGATGTGGCAGGGAAGGCAGAAATAAAAAGTGGACTCAGCCAACAGAGAGTATCAGTGTGTGTTTCAGAGGAAGAGGAAGCGGGCGGCTGATTTTGGCAGCACGCGGTTCCTTGTGAAATATGCTACCACACAGTCGGCGGAGCGTTCCTGACTGCTTGACACAATGATGTAGCTCTGAATTCCCTGGGTTCAATACAGGACGGACTACAGTAACTCTCCTTACATAGCCGACTAGCACATCATTCAAGACGCTAAGGGTTGAAAAAGAGCTATAGCAATATAGAAAGTGGGGAAAACACTGCACACTTTTTATCTCCCACTCACACACATTGACAGACGGCTCCAGACACACACACACACTCTCTCTCTCTCTAAACAAGTGAGATGTCCTTGGCTACTCTCTAATTTGTGTTTGTCTCAAGGCCAGTCCCTCAAATCAATCCCAGTGCCTCTTTAACAGCTTGTTTAAATGGGTTGATGTTTCTTTGGTGAAAAGCTTAATTATTTACTTTGAATGTGCCTCACAAGGGGACCACGAAATGGTAATTGCAAGCTGCAGACACACTCGCTCTTTCCCTTCTTCAAACCCTTTTTGCCTGTATTAGGATCCGGCTTCAGATGATTGGCTGTGTCTGACAACACGATGGAGAGAGGTGACAGACAAACTGCCTTTCCAACCGATCGCTATTCCAAAGCACAAATGCTGGACTTTACATCATGTTGGATTACAAAATCTTATTTTTCCTGCCAACCGTTTAAGTGCTGTGGTCTTTCCATGTATCGAAATATGTTTTTGCCGTTAAGGAGGCTAGATGGTGTGCCGCCAACTTGTGAGATGCTAAGGGCTGATGTGTTTTGGTTTTCAAAGAACACCGTATTTAAAAACCATTACAGCTGCTGCAATGTAAATCAAGTGTCATAAATGAATCATTCTACAGTTTGGTTACATAAATATACTAATGTGAGCAGGAAGATTTTGATTTAAAAGGACTGCACAAGGAATCAAAATAAAACTGAAATTGCAACTATTATACCGCAAAAGGCTATGATTTTTACATTAAGACTGAAAAAAATCTGAATGTGCCAGGTTTACTTTATTTCCACAGCTGCATCATTTTTAGCATTTTCGTGGACAGATAAGTGTATTAAAACTTTTTTCCAACAACACACAAGAACTTCTACAAAAATAAAAGCTGGATGATTTAACATCAAGCAATGCCACTTGCAAGTACGACAGAATATAACAAATGTATTACATTTGTAAATACTATTTAATTTTTTTTAAAATACAGTAAATAAATAAAATAATAATACAAACAGTAACGATTTCCACCAGAAATTAATTAATTCATTTAAATTAATAAATAAGCAAATAAATAATTACTAATTCCAATGAAGAGTCCAATGAGCGTCCAATTAGAAAGGCATGACTTGATTCTTATACAAAACAGATAAGGCAGCAGATCTTTTCTTTTTTTTTTGCCTTGATATCTAATCAGCAGCAATACGAGATGTTAAACGTTTATCTTATCGCAATTCAAATCATAATCACTCGTTATATGACTTTTGTTCCAAATCTTGCAGCCCTATTTCTAACAGAGCACTGAAATTTCCAGTAATAGACAGCATCCTCATTTGGAAGATCAATACCTTCTGATGGTGTTGCATGACAGCAAAAACACCTGTGAGGGAAATAACATGGTAAAGAAGCATAAAAAATATCTGCATCAAAATGACAGATTTATAAACATCATCGCACATCGAGTTGATGAAAATGATAATTGCATGCACCCTACTCCTTGCCCACAGGCCATAGACCAAAGCAATGACGATTAAAAATGTGTACATTGTGCATGCATGAACACAGAGGAATCCAATTTGTCACAGCTGTGTGGTTTGGAGGTTTTGCTGATGCCTTTCTTCTGGCTGAGCGTGGTAGGGACATGCCTCTCCCGGGCTGCTTATACAGCGTAGGCACTCTGAACAAGGGATGTATGCTCTTGTCTCAGTGACTAATGACCAGAGATGCATTGTTTTCTGACTTAATCTACATTATGACAGCAGAATAGAGATATTGTACTACTGTATGCATTCGGAGAAAGAGCTACACATGGGGACCTTTCTTCAGGCTGACCTATGAGCAAAGTAATGTATTCCAGTTGGATCTCTACCTCTTTAGTTTTATCTTGTGTTGCGAGTTGCATGCATCCCTACTCTTTCTCTCGTAAAGAGTAGGGGTGTAACCCCGGTGTCCTGGCCAAATTCCCTCCACTGGCCCTTGTCAATCATGGCCTCCTAGTAATCCCCATCCACTTGATTGGCTCTATCTCTCTCTCCTCTCCACCTGTAGCTGGTGTGTGGTGAGCGCACTGGCGCCGTTGTCCTGTGGCTGCCGTCGCATCATCCAGGTGGATGCTGCACACTGGTGGTGGTTGAGGAGAGACCCCCCTCCACATGATTGTAAAGCGCTTTGGGTGTACAACCATACACAATAAAGCGCTATATAAATGCATCATTCATTCATTCATTCATTCACTTTGAATAACCCCAACAGAGAGCACATAAAGATAATGCATTCCTCAGAGTGTCCAGCAATGAAAACCAACCATGACCCCATTTATTGTTGTGAAAAGACAATCCCCAAATAAACCCTCTCTTTGCCCGTGTGATTATATTAACCAGTCAATTCTGCTTGGTCATTAACCTGCCAAAACAATGGTTTACTACCCATTTTATGAGCTTTAAGAGCCTTTAAAACAATCAGTAAAATTTGCTAACAGTCAGTGTAATTCTGTGCTGGGATCTTCTCATTGGTATGGGATTCCCAGGAACCTCTATGAGTCCTCCATGCAAGCCAAAAAAGATTTCTTGGAGGTGGAAGCCACAAATGGGCCACTCACGAACTGTCAGAAACAGATGCTGCTCTACAACACCCTGTTATGTTCTAGAACCAGCTGCAAAAGGATAAATATTCATAAGAGTGAAGCAGACGTGTGGCTACAGGTTTCCTCTCTCAGATATCCTTGTGAATATTTAAATCTGGCCATAAGGGACCCTAGGCTTTCCTAGACTCGCAGGGTTAACCTCAAACAGGTTTGATCTCCTTCTGCTAGCTCTGGACAAGAGTTACACTGCTACGCATTTACATTAATGCATTTGGCAGATGCTTTTATCCAAAGTGACTCTCAGCACATTCAATACCAGCAAACAGAATGCCTGATCTGCTAGCTCCATGCTGTACCAGATGAACAATTGTTGAGGCTGCAATGGCATATTAGAACTCATAATTGTCAGACATTTGGGATCATGCTAAATTATTGCAATATAACACTCAGATTTTCAATAACTTAGAAAGCATAGTAAACATACTATAAAAATCTAAAATGATTAGTCTGGGATCTATAATAACAAAAAAGCAGACAGAGGCAAGCTCGTATTAATATAACGAGGGTAAAGGTCAAATATTGATGCTGCTCTCACCTACACTGCATTTTAGTAGCATCATTAAACACTAAGGGCCAGTTTTACTAACAGCTTGCGCCAGCGCAAACCGTCTTTTGGCGTTAAAATTGTACTGTCAGGTTTTACTAAAGACGCACAGTGACTAATTAGTACTGAAAAGGCATGGACAGAGTTATTTTTGCACCTGACTTTATTGAATATGCAGTTGTAGAAGTTTCCCTTTCAGACGCAAAATTTATGGGAGGAGAGTATTAAAATGAATCACGCAACGCATTTTACTAATGTTTGCGCTCGTCAAATTACTGGCATTTGCGCCATTATTTAACGCCCAAAAAAAGCATGTCTTAAAATATTTTGCGTTTAAAATGGCTGCATTTGTTGTTGCTAGGAGGAGGCACCGCAGAGAACGAGAGCACGTGGTAGAAGGGAGAGTATTTTTTCCACACGTATTAATTTATTTTGAATGCCAGAAGAACACATTATGCGAACATATCGTTTACCAAGCCATGCTATTTTTAATTTGCTTCAGGAAATAAAAGATGTCTTGGAACCCTCAACTAGGAATCACGCAACACCAGCTCTATCAAAACTTCTAGCAAATTTTTTTTGGCCTCCGGTTCTTTTCAAAGTACTGTGGCTTCTTTATTTCTTTATTCTTTATTTGCGACTATGCTAATTTGCGCTGCGCTTGGTACATTGCGTTGGTCGATATGTAGGCTAAATGAGATGTTACATCTGTGTTCTTTAATTTGCGCATTGTTTGTAAATCACCTGCAGAAATTTCCCCTCCCATCTGCGCTGTTTTGGAATTGCGTTCTCGTGCTAATTTGCCCTGTTTAGTAAAACTGGCCCTAAGAGTGAACACTTCACGTCATGCAGAATGAGACACCTCAGAAGACACTCCACTCCGACAGAGAGGAGAAACAGCACCATTCAAACCTGGAGGTTTGCTGTTTGAGTGCTCATGATGTCACAGCACCTGAGGCTGGATACAGATGGTGGACACACAGACAATCTAATGCATGCTAACTAGCACTTCATAAATAAAAACTGTTAATTATGCAATGACCTTTCACATTAAAACATGATTTCTATGCAAAAAAAGAAAAACATTTTTGCATTTTTAATTAAAAAAATATATGAAACAGACATTTAATCCCTTTATGAAAAAACCTGTAATGCTAATAATTAACACTCTGATTCAAAATTCACCAAAAATCCTCAACAGATGGAAATTTGGAACAGGATATAAATTTGAGGGCAATTAGTACTCATTTTAAAGGATGTAAGAACATGGTTTCAGCTCTGTCCTGATGAGGTGAGAAATATTGAGCTGTAAATGTTTAATGAATGCCAAATAAATAACTAATTTCTTCATATGCAGTAGTCTCCCATATCTGAGAACCTTCAGTGACAGTCAAATCATGTAATCAACTTGCTTGTACACTGAGCATGCTTGACCACTCTCTACTGCATGTTATTTGACCTAATATGAAATAGCTTACTCGATTCCTGAGATAAGTCAATATCTTGCGGGCTTTCTTTTTAGCGGCCATGTGCGTGAGGAACTGTGTGTGGAAGGTACACTTCATTACCTTGCTCTCTTGTTCACATTAAAACCAGCGAATTGAACACAATGTTTTTCAACATGAACGCATGACGCTCCAAAGAGTTTTGAAATATAATAGTTCCAAAAGAACACACAAAATGGAACTAATGTGAGTCAGATTTTATTTTGCATTACTTACTTATGGAATACACTTATGTTTTGCATTAAACGCAGAAAATCACTGATGGTTGACTGAAAGGATCCTTTTAAACAATCCAAAAGCACACTGTTAATTAAGGATGCAAAATACTACCAAATTTTTCAAGAACACAAACTACACTATCGAACAGAATATAGAAAGCAACCTAAAATATGAATTGAGTTTAACCAAGTCCAATGACTTGGCATGGCAAAAAAATAAAAATAAAATAGCACAATGTACTACAAAGTAGAGCTGATTAAGAAGCCATGCACTGATTATTTTGAACATCCAGTGCGTGCTTGGATGGAGTCAGTGGCATCTGTTTTTATTTAAAAAGGGTCATCATCACTAACGTAGGAGTAAAAAGAACCAAAGCCAAATATCAAACAAACAATAAGGCTTGAGTCTAAAAATATGAATCAAGAAAAACATCCTGTGAACATATGTTCAGTTTACAGAGACACTGCAGTTAACATTAACACCTAGCATAATTACCGCATGCTAATCAGCACTGCGACTCGGCGAAGGCGTGATGAGAAGTCATTTAGAGCAACAGCTTTCACACCCGATAAAGAAAAATTAAAAGTAGTGACCTGCTGGGCTGGATCACACCCTCAAATTACCCCCCTGAGTAATCCATAAGCATCTCCTGAGTGCAAATTATTCAATCTGCTACAGTATGGAGTGTGCTGCTGACACCCAATATGTTCATAACCCCATGGCCTCATTATGAAAGCCTCTCTTTAATACCTGCAGCTGCGATAATGAACTTTTCCTCGTTAATGTCGATTCTCAGGCTTGATAATAGGTAATGGTTTCTTTCGACCTAGATTGAGACCCATGAAAGACACAAGGGTAGATTTTCTTGTCGATACTTTGAGAAGGGACACGCACAGTGGCATTGAAAGCGGATTTTAAGGGGTCTGACGTGATGAGATGATCTCCTGCCAGTCGATGGAGAGCTGTCTGCCAAAAACACACTTCATTGATATTTGTCAGCATGTAGGCCAGGGTTTCAATGTATAATCAATACAAAGCTTCTCCTTACTATCCATAGTAGTCTCTATTAAACCATAAATGGACATTAATAAAGAAAATATGGGCATTACAAGCGTGATGAGGTGGCAGAAAAATGGTAAAGGGGCTGTAAGAGAACAGAAACGGTGTTACAGAAAAGAACAATCGCCTGGAACGATTATTCTTCAGAGTTGACAGAGGCAGTGCCTTTAAGCTGTTATCCAGACCACAGACTGATGTTTTTATCTTTTCGGGACTTTTTATGGGTGGACCATATCAGTTGCTGCTCCATCATGTTTCCTGACCCGAGGAGAAAAGCAGCGTTACTCTTCACACCCGTGACCACTTAACCAGGATCCCCCCACCAAGGGGTTGCATGTTAAAGGGAAAAAGGAAAACGAATGGAAAGAAAAAGTGCAGTCTCGCTGCGGATTCCAGGCCCATGAGTTTGCTCGTCATCCCAGGATGAGTTATGGCTCCCTGTGGTCCTCTGGGAACTATAAACAAGAACCTCTGGGGCGGCCTCTACTGCAGGCCACATGCACTGGACCGTTATGCGTCTGCTAACCCGTTGCACCACCCCAGACATCACAAGCCAAACCCAAACACAAACACAATTTGGGAAAATGACAGACAAAAAGTGCTTCAGGTCATTCGATTAACCTGTTACGCCACTCTGGACAGAAAACTAGCTTTAGTTTTACTTAGATACTTGAGCCAAATGACAGAGAGTTTAAACCCGTTGAGGACTCTTATATACGTCTAGCCTTAATTCAATGCTTGCGGAACAGAAGTGAGGAAAGAGGCCCACGAGTGTTCAAGATTTCTGGGATGGATCTCAGTGCAGCTGCGGAGAGGGAAGCACAATATAGGGCAGCAAATTTATCAGGAACTTTCCTTGCAAGCCCTTAACTGATGAGTCTCGGACCGTAAACTCCCTCAGACAGAATTACTAACAGCTGAGGTGCACGACAACCACGTGAAATTTGAACTTCACAAAAATGTTGCAATATCACTGAAACGACGTCCAACACAAACCACGCTTCTACTTCTTTAATTACTTTGGACTCACAAGGTAATGAATCGGGAACGAAGAAAAAAAATCTTCCAGATGAAGAGAACGCCGCTTGATCTTCAAATCCCAGACAGTTAAAAGACCATCAGACATCGGTGAATCTAATCAGTCGTACAACTGATGGGCCTCATTTCTTATCTAATGGTATGAATCAATAGTTAAGCCCTCAAACATATCTTGCACAGAGACACCTCCATAATTCAGAATCCGTGTGGGCTGGAGCTCCTGTGATGAAGGGGTCAGTCAAGTGCACTTGGATTTCAGTGCTTCTAAGCGAACGAGTTGACGGAGGCTTTCAGGACGGAGCTCACTCCCTCTACTCCTGGAGGAGTACGGCTCAACAGCTCATTCAGAGGGCAGACGTGAGCCTAGGCAACCTTGAAAGTGGTATAATATTGCAAGCTGACAGAGAGTCATGCAAACAAAACAGGGGCTCAAAATACTGGGGTAATTGATCGCAAGGAAGGGCAAGGGTAAGAAGTTTCCCTGAGCAGAAACAGGCACAAGCCTGTCCGTCAAGCCACTCTGTCACTTGAAATTATCCAATAAAAGAGTTAGCACAGGACAGACTTAGTCTTCGACTTTAAAACACACATAAATGTTTGCTTAAGACCTGTGTAATGCGCAGACAGATGGCTTGTTTAAAGTCTGGAGTCTATGTTCTTTTTGTTCTGACGCTTGCATGTCCAATGGCCCCTCGTTCACATTCCTCAATGTTTGCTCTCGGTCGATTACAGTCACTTAAGGTGATTTAGAGGTTTGGTTTGCTTATCTAGCAAAAAGCATAAAGAGATCTGTTTTGACTGGTAAATAGACCTTAAGGTGCATCAAGTAGTCTAATGTCTAACTATTAAATATTGTGCTAACTTTAAAGACTATCATGGAATGAAAAAAACGTACCAGCAAACATTGATTAAGCAATGGAACAGTGTGCATATTTATTGGGCAGTGTAATTCTTTTTACACTCTCTTCTGCTAATGAAAGATGGGCTATAATAAAAGTGTCAGTAAAGTCTGGCAATAAAAAATGGCTAGCAGAGTCATCCAGCATTGTTCTGGCAAAGCTAAGCAGCACCATCAAATAAGGTGCTTTATCAGAGACAAAGCAGAGGCTATCTGGGTACACAGTCTGCTACAGTTGCCAAGTTGAAGAAAGAGATATCGTTTTCAAACCTGTTTAACTACATTCCACAAAACAATACAGCCATTAAGGGAAAACAAAGTAAAAAAAAAAAGTTTTGTATATTCAAAACAAATCTATCCATGACAGCTTATTCGCAATTGTGATACATAATTTAGCTTTATGATTTCCTCCTCTGAGCTAGAATTTTTTTGTACTGTTTGAAATGAACGAGCGCTTATCACATATACTGAATAAAGTGCGGCTTTAAAACCAAGGTGATCCTATAGTAGATTTATAGGTAACCGCGTCACTGCCAAAACTACTTTACAGTTATTGTTTATGACAACTGACCTATCGGTAAGCCCCGCCCCCCTTAGTTACGGTTGCTCCCTCGGACAAACAAACAGAGTTGCTCACTCTCTTATAATGACAGCTGTCATTGTGAAAACCTTGTCCCAAGATGTTTCTGAACAATTTTGGACACAGAAGGGCCACCATTCAAGTGGGAATTAAATATTCCATGGAGGGATATATAAAATATTTTTAAATAAACATGGTGGGTAACTCGAAGCGAGGGTTTACAGATCACAATGCAAGCGGGAGACGTCTGATATTACGGTCATCACGATCACGGATGACAACATGCAGGATCAACACTGTTCATGTATAGCAGCAGGGTATGATTAAATGAATGTACATTTAACCAGTTTAATATGGAGAGGCACTGAAATGTAGACCTTCGTTTATGTGTATTTTACCTACACTGTACATGACGTGAGAACAGTTAGCGATTTAGGTTTTCACTAACTTTAACGTTAGCTAGTTTTAGTCAAGATATCTTGCTGAAACGCAAGATGACATTTACGTTCTGCTTGAGCAGATGAAAATTGTAACTTAATGAGAGTATGACAACAAGAAAATGAACGTTTTTGTCTTCATTGGGATTGGGGTTGAATACTTAGGGACATTTTGCTCTGTTTTGTTTAGGTTTAGGAAATGTAATAAAATAAATTCTATGGCCTATCCTCCCAGGATACCTGGAATCAGTGTTACAAGTACCCCAGGCACATCGTTTTTCCATTTTTATAGCATAAACCCCATAAAACCGAAGCGAGCTTTGGATCTTCCAATGTTTCTCTATGGCGCTGAAACCTAAAGATGTCCGAGTTCCATTCCCCGTGCAACTGATACTCGACTTTGAGCCATTGGCTCATCTGCGATCGAGGGGAGGGGCTTACCGATAGGTCAATTGGCTATTTCTGCCAATATATGAATAGAGTACTGTGCATTTCAATTCAATTCAAATTAAATTTAAAAAATTAATAAATAGTGATAGCTCACTGAGAATCCAAGAAAGTGCATAATCATTTTAACGTTACACTTAAAACATTTTAAATAAAAAGTTTTGAAAAATAATACATATCAAAATATTTAAACCTTTAGAAATATATTAACCAGGAAAAATGGTGACGTGTTCAATACTTATTTAACCCGCTGTATATATATTAGGGATGTGCGGGTCTAGTCGACTAAACGGTACAGCTCCTACTAGTCGACACTGAAAACAATAGTCAATTACACAAGAGAAAACAAAAAAAAACCATGATGATTTTATCATTCAAATTACCATCATTTTAGCATTACATTTAAAACATTTTAAATAAAAAGTTTTGAAAAATAATACATATCAAAATATTTAAATATATAAATTTTTTAAAAGCGTATCTGGGTGGAAACTACATTTTATCTATGTTCTCTATTGTGAGAAAGGCCCAGCAGAGGTTGTACTTCCTTCGCCAGCTGAGGAAATTCAACCTGCCACAGGAGCTGCTGAAGCAGTTCTACTCTGCCATCATTGAATCCATCCTCTGCACTTCAATAACTGTCTGGTTCAGCTCAGCTACTAAATCTGACCTCAGAAGACTACGGAGGGTAGTCCGGACTGCTGAGCGAATCATTGGTACAACCCTCCCCAGTCTCCAAGAACTGTACTTATCCAGAGTGAGCAAAAGGGCTGGTAAAATCACTCTGGACCCCTCACATCCAGCACACTCCCTCTTTGAACTGTTACCGTCTGGTCGACGTTACAGAGCTCTGTGCACCAGAACGACCAGACACAGGAACAGTTTCTTCCCTCAGGCAATCCATCTCATGAACACTTGACAATAAAACGCAGAACACACAAGTCTATTATTTATTCACCACACTTCCCTTTTTTTTTTTCCATTTCATATTTGCACATATCAGACCTGTACACACATTTGTCTAATATATTTGCACATATTTACACACATTTGCACATATTTGCACATATCAGACCTGCACACACATAATTGTCTATATTATATATTGTGTTTTGCTGTTTTGTACATTGCCTATTTGTATATTTGTTTACTATTCTTTTATTATCTGTGTCCTGTCCTGTTGCTGTCTTTCTGTTGCACTGTAGAGCTTCTGTCACTATAACAAATTCCTCGTATGTGCAAACATACTTGGCCAATAAAGCTCATTCTGATTCTGATTCTTATAATATATACACACACACACACACACTTTATTATGCACTTTTTTAGATTTTCAGTGAGCTATCACTATTTTTTATTTATTTATTGCATTGTTACACTTTAAGATAAACATTTACTATTTTTAATCATTTTTTTCCCTCCCACAGGCCGGTCCCCAGGTTTTACTCTCCTTGTGGGGATATTTGGTCCCCAAATTGTAGCATAAACAAGTACACACACACACACACGACCCAGGACAACAAAACCAAACATAACATAAGGGTAAATTTTTTAAAATTGAGTTGTATGGATCACCTGTGATGCAAAACAAGCTGAATAAATGTGCTTTCCAATGACGTATGGTTTGTTAGGATAGGACAATATTTGGCCGAGATTTCTGGCATAAAAGAAAAATCGATCATTTTGACCCATACAATGTATTTTAGGCTACTGCATAAATCATAAATCTTTTTTTTTTTTTTTTTTTTTTTTTTTGTGCGTTCCAAGTAATATCAATCAAACTGCAGTAGGGTTATTAAGCAATAATAACTCAAAAAATACAGGCAACTTACAAAATTAAAGTTCATTACATATATGTTATATGTTACATATATGCTATATACTGTATATATAAACATATATGTATATATTACACACACACATATATATATATTAAAAGTTAGGGTTTTTTTGGCAAAAGCAGATAACTCTACATTTCATGTTTCAAAGTTAAATAAAAACATTTGTTTAATCTGTATAATCTCCTCATCTGACAATATAGATGCCTGACAAACTTTGTTGTTGTAATTACATGCAATACAGGGAGATTTTCCCTCACCAGTGTAAAGTGCTGCTTTCGCAAAGTTCCGTGAAAAGTTTATGCTTATATTTTTCTTTTACGCCCCAAAGAAGGTCCGCACTGATTTGCTAAAAAGGATTTATCTGGTTCTGTTCACAAACAACAAGGGTGTTTGTCGGTTTCTGCTGTAAGCAGTGAACTCGCAATGCCTTGACAGCGGACAATACTGGCAAAACAATTGTGACAAAACATGTTTATGCTTCAGAACGTGCTATACATTGAGTATAACGCAAGGCAGTCAGTTCATTTTTTTAAATGAGGCGTTTATCGGTTTTTGCAAATGAACTCTTCATGTGTGTTAATTACATGCTAGACAAGCAGAAAAAAGAGCCATTTTTCCCATGGCTTTTCAACACTCGATGCGTCAAGCTCCACCTGAGAGGCAAATCTAGTAGTAAAGACTATTGTTCTATATTGTGGCACATTCCTATAGCCACAGAGCATCAGACAATACCACACAAGTGGAGGAGCATTCTCTATGTTTCTAAAGGACACAGGGGTATGGCTCTGCAGCCTTTTAAAGACATAGTCATTCCTTAAAGTCTTCAATGCCAACATTCATTGAAAGAGACAGAGACAGGAAGCAAGCAAGAAAAAAGATCTTTATTTTTTTGTGTGTGTGTGTGTGTGTGTGTGTCTGTGTGTCTGTGTGTGTGTGGGAGTGTAAAGATTACTCATTTAAAATTTGCAATCTTCTTTTGTTTCTCTTTAGTTTCTAGTCATCTCCAAATAATATTACAATCAACAGGTACCTTCAAACACAGAGAGATGAGGCTGTTTTTATTTGCCTATTTAAACATATGTGTGTGCGTGCATGCAAAAAAAATGTCAGAGCACCAGCTCTGTGTATGACTAAACAAAGCTGACGAGTGATTTATGCCCCTCCACTGACTACAATGAAGCTCAAAAGAGGAAAGAGGAAAAAGAAAAAAGCAAACAGGCGCAGGGCAGAAAGCGGCCAGTATGACTGAGCGATTCAGCACACACTTATCACGCCCAGGTGCACACGGTCAGCTGGACAGACAGAGAAAGGAGGAAAGAAAGAGAAAGCAGGGAGAGACGGGGACAGAGGGTTTAATTCACTGGCACGGTTAGGCAGTGGCCTGGGAAAAGCTATGGGGGAAAAAAAATGTGTGGATTGGCATGCAAATCAGGCCTGCATGTGGACACGCCGAGCTGAGCGGGACTTTTAGAAGAACCAGCGTTCACCTCCCATTAATATCACACGCTGTTAATGAGGAGCTGGGGGAGAGTGGCGGAACAGGTGTCGGAGCAGCTACAGAATGGGAATAAAGAGGGCAAAAGCAGTGATCCGAGAGGAATGCCTATGTGTGCTGGGACCGCTGGGGTGGGGGCGACAGCGAATATTCCCGACCAGGGTGGGGGATATGGCTGGCCCACAGGAAGTTTAATGTTTGTACCATCATTTAAAAAGTTAAGTACCATCATTCAAAAGTTAAGATTCGGTCGTTAAGATTTTTTTACATTTTGAAGCTCACCAATGCTGCATTTGTTTGGTAAGAATACAGTAAAAATACAATAGAAATTTATTTAAAATCATTTTAAAAACAATTTTGTCTTGATATATTTTACAATGCAATTTATTCCTGTGAAGGCAAATTCCAGTACTCCAGTCTTCATTGTCACATGATCCTTCTAAAATCATTCTAATTCACTGATTTGATGTTCAAGTAACATTTCTTAATATTATTGATGTTGAAAACATGTTTTGATACATTTGATGAACAAAGTTCAAAAGAAAAGCATTTATTTGAAATTGAAATCTTTTGTAACATTACTATCACGTTATCAATTCAATGCATCCTTGCTGAATAAAAATATTAAATACATTCAAAAATAAATTCTTCTTAATTCTTCCCAAACTTTTTAAAAGTAGTGTACATTTTTGCTCATTTACAGGTTGGTTTTTATTTTTCGGTTTAGTAGCTTGAAAGAAAGCAGTGACATAGCTGGTCATGTGATTTGTTTCTCATGGACGAATGTGTGACCATCTTTGGGATGAAAGCTAACACACAGGAAACTCTTTTTTTACAGCACTGCTATTTACTTGCCTTTTTCTTATGGGTGAATGTGAAAAAGCGAGAGAATGACTATAATAAAGCACTATACAACATCCTTGTGCGGCCAGGGAGGAAACGTGGCCATCTGAGGTTCACGTCCACATTAAAGGCACAATGAAAAGGGAAAATGTTTATTCAATTTTAGAAAATCTCCATCAAGGTCTTCCGTAGTGTTTTACTACGTTTACAATCAAACGCTTGACGATTTACAGTCTCTACCGTGCTGCTAACTAGACCACAGTCCATAAAGTATGCTGTAAATCCAAAATAACAATACAAAACTGCTACATAAAACTTGAAATGGGACTGCCAGGCTTAGACACACTAATTTGATATCCCCTATAACAAGCATCCTTGGTCCGTCGCCCAGTCCCTCACATTCCTTTCGTGACAGGGTGCACACGGCTGGAATACAAGATGAGGATTTTGGTGCCAACTTCAGGACGAGATACTAAAGAGACAGGATAACAAGTTGAGAATCTGAACCATAAGGAAACTGACAGGGAAGGGATTCTCCAGGGGCCGCTGAAGAAGCCACACATTCCAGCCTCAGCTGAACGGTACCTAATGAGTGACTGCCTCAATCAATAAGTGACAATTGAAAAAAGCAGAAAACTGCAGAATCCAAAACAAGCAATTAAGTTTTAGAAAGATATATTGGTATGGTTCTCACCACGTGTGCATTAGTTACAAAACTCGAAAATGTGCAGTTTTAAAAGAAAATATACACAAATAAATAAATTATTCTATTTATAGGTGCCTTTCAAAACACTCAAGGACACCTTACAAATTTAAGCACAAAAATACAACAAACAGTATTTATAAAAGTCATAATAATTTTAATAAATAATGTTAATATAATCCTAGTATTACAATGAATCAGCCAACTTAATCTACACATGTATAAATTATAAATAAATATACTATACATAAATATGAATTTATGATACAGACCTCCTTGGGAGGGAAACTAGTCCAGTTCAAATAGGGCTTTGGCTTGTGTTTATTACTTGGTTGATTAATATTGTACATGTGTGCGCGTATGAAAACAAAGAAACAAGTGAAGGATATGATGAAACAAGCCACGGCTCCTGTATGACATATGTGGCTAGACGCTGTCACCATTCAGATGGAAAAACTGTTGTCCTGTTTATTTTCACTGTGTGCATTCTTGTTATGATGATACAGTGGAACAAACTCTAGTGTAAATCTTGACCCTGATGCACACAAAAAAAACATCAGAAAAATCCCAGTTTCAAACCGACACACAAACAACCAGAAAATCTGCATTCTTGCACATCTTCCTCCTTCAAAAATTAACTTGACTACATCGTTTTGGGTTCTTGACAATCAAGTAAAGCCCCATCATAAAAGCCCAGTGAACTAGAAAATCAGCATGGGGTTAGTTAGGTCCAGATCATGTGAGAGGGACGGTTGGTTTGGTTTCATGAAGCATTTTGCTGGGCCCTTCTCCCTAGTGACCAGAGAAGGTGTCTGCACTGAATAACCACTGACAAGCCCAGGATTGAGATGAAGGCTGAGAGGTTAATTGAGTCTCTGTGCTGTGCCTTCCTCTGTGTAATTTACTGTGATTAATGCAGAAAGGTTACTGTCAGACTCATTTTTACAAATCGGCCAATACGCAGTAATTAACTGCTGTTCTGCGAAGGAGCTGCAAATATGGCTTCACCAAAACATATTCTTTTACTGTTTGTCATTTAAAAGGAGACACTTTTTAATGGTGTTCCTGTTCCATTATATTGAGGAATGCTAAAATGCGCATTTAATTACTTATAAAGAGCATTACAAGCTCTTCAAAAATGTGCACATATGCTTTAGCCATGTATGTTTCTGGAGAGCTTGTGCAATACACCTCATAACCCAGAAATTTGCTGGAAGATCAACTGTCACACAAATAAATGCAATTATGCATGACATATTCCTTAGATATAAACAAGCTACACTCAGAGCATCTCCTGAGGAAAGAGAGACATGCATTTCTATTCATATTTCAGTTATTTTAACAGAACAGGTCATCCAAAAATGGAAAAAAAAAATGATAATAATAAAATAAAAAACTGAGCATTACATCACTTGCTCACCAGTGAATAATCTGCATTGATTGTGAGTCCATATTATTAGTCCATAACGCTTTCGTAACTCCGTCCCGTTGTTCTCTCACATAAAAGTCCACTGACATGTTTGTTTAGAATTGTTTTTTCCTGTAAACTGTGCTTGATCTGTGCATATTTCTCTACTGAATCAGACAAGACTTTTTTTTTTTTTTTTTTTTTACTGGAGGAAGCAATGTTATGGATGGAGGACTGTTAACTGAAGGACTGGAGTCATGTGGATTACTTGTGGATTATTGTAATGTTTATATCAGCTTTTAGGACTCTCATTCTGAAGGTAGCCATTCACTGCAGAGGATCTAGTGGTGAGCAAGTGATGTAATGCTAAATTTCTCCAAATGTGTTCTGACGAAGAAGCAAACTTATCTACGTACATCTTGGATGGCCTAAGGGTAAGTAAATTTTCATGTTTGGATAAATTATTACTTTAATTTGAATGCCTGTGTGTGATTGGAAATTAAAGTGCACAGTTATCACAGTTTATTAAATCAGCTCCAAGTTTGCAAAGGGAATAAAAATGGCTTTGCATGGAATTTTGTGGCTTATTATTATTAGTGATAGAGAAGGGGGAATTACATGTTCTGTTTTATTATTGTCATTTTAGTCACACACCTGCACTATAGTTTCTGGATGTGCGTGCTTCACATGATGTGCCAACCACAACTACAGTAAAAAACAAACAAACAAGCAAGTCTTAAAAGAAATAATAGAGAATGGCATGATTAGAAAAGACTTCAGGTACAATCTGTGAGATGGAAGACAGGAGGAAGCTGGAGCGTGAAAATATTTCTCAGATCTGTGAGAGTAAATGCAAACAGTATAAGAGAGTAAAATGTAGGAGGTTTAAGAGGTAGTGACGGCTTTTTCAGCTGGAGGACCGGCAGCAACCTCACCATAACCTGACTTAGACGGCAGCCGCTGAAACTTTCCACTGGAACTTTCTCTGGCAGCTCAAACTTTACTTCAATGAAAATCTCCAAAGGCACACAGATCACAGAAGACTCATCAAAAAGGCCTTCCTGCCTAACAATGCGATTTCCAGAGCGAATGTTTCACGTTTCACGTTTCACGTTTGTCTTCTCCTGTCCGCGTCTTGTCGACATTTCTCTTAGCAGCTTCTGTGTCTTGTCAGAAATAGCAGAACGAATGCTAGACAGAAATATATTCTAGAAATAAAATGTTTTTTTTTTTTCCCCCAAAGGCAAATGTTTAAGTTTTCAAAGCTAAAGTGCCTGTGCAAATTCAATTTTGTGTCTTCCAAGCCCATACTCTCCTATCATTATCTTTCCCCGATGAGTATAAAGAGAGGAATGACAAATGTGTCTCATGGCTGAATAAGTTATGCGTTCTGCAGCTGACTTTAATTTAAAATTCGAGGTGACAAAATGGAAAAAATTCTGTCCTGCGACCGGCTCGCCTGCGTGTGTATTCTTTTATGATACGGATGGCCGTATTCCCTTGGCAACGAATTCACTGGGCTTATCGCTGGGAGTGTGTGTGCATCAATTTTCCAATGTGTTCCCTTCAAAGGGATGTGTGCCTGCATAAGATGTGCGCATTTGCCAGCACGCTCATTACAACCTTGTGTCCAAATCTGTGCATTCACTCCCAACCTCATTTATTTATTCATTAATTGGCGTATACTTTTATAGTCTTTTTGTTCTTTGGTGCAGGGAGAAGATCTTGGCGGCGTTTAATGCGGGAGGTCTTTGCTAGAGAAATGGAAACCAGAGAAAACAAACAGGAATCTGCTCAGATTTCCCTCATTGTGACTCTGACCTCATTTCTCTCACTTTGACAATCTAAGAGGCTGTGGACGAGAGAACGGACTAGTCGAAGATTGAAACAGAATTTCTGGCCAGACATCCGAAAGTTTCTCTTCTGTTGAAAAAAGACGAGTAACATGAGTGGCTCGTTCTCACACTAGATTAACTTTAAATCTTGGTAACTTGATGTGAGCGCTTCGGGCGGCATTTATCATTAACACCTGTTAACCAGATTAGCTATTCAGAGTGGGGTGGGTTTGTTTAACAAGGCTATAGTTGCATGTCATCAATTTCAAATTAATTATTCACTTGTGACGAGTGTGACTGAAAAGTTTACTCTAATCAAATGTTGTGCTAAAATGTACAGTGAAATCCGATCCCTGCTGTTTGGTTGAGACTTGTTCACCTGAGCTTTCTACAGTTTGAAATGTTGAAATGTTTTGCTTACAGCTGGCAGAGGCCTTCTCATAATCAAATAAGAATTCATGTTACGAAATATTTACTGGTGCTTTCTAAAGCATCCACTGTTATTACTCTTACACATCCAAAGGTTTAGTGATTAGAACAAACCCCTAACAGTAAATATTAAAACTTGCCCTTCTTCTGGTGAATAAATGTTACCTATAATTAGGGCTGGACAATAATTCAATATCAATATACATTACCATATTATATATATATATATATATATATATATATATATATATTATTATTATTATTTTTTTTTTTTTTTTTTTTTCTCCAATAGCTGTGATATGATTTTTAAACATTTGCAGTATTTCAACATACAATACCAATGTTACCGGGGAAACCAATGTTTCTGCTGCTCCAAAAGCACCTCCTGCTGGCACAGAATGAATTTGCATTTTCAAATAAGGCCCTCCAGCAACATGTGTTTTTTTTTGTTGCTCACTCTTTTTTTCTGTTTTCTGCAGCTACTCTGAGCACTTTTTTATATTCTTTATCCTGGCTGAAGCACTTTTGTTTCAATCTATAAGAATAATCAGCCTATGTTATGGTTTAAAGTTAAAGATATTACTATTAATATTAATAAGGTGAGTCATGTTTATTTGACAGTGATTTCACATGTCTTGTTTGTATGAAGGCTAAATACAAATAAAAGGTTAACATTAATTTATTTTCACTGTTTTTATGTATAATTTATTACACAGTTTTATAGGAGGAGGTTTCATAGACTTGTCAAATTCATTTTTCAGAAGTTTGTAGACAGACATCCATTGTGGGCATTCTTGGCAGTTTTTCTGAGGATTTTTTTTTTATATTGTTCATATTGATATCGGAATTATATCGTATCGACCGAAGTTAAGCTCATGTGTGATATCAATTTTAGCCATATCATCTAGCCCTACCTACAACAGTGTGGTTTGTTGGAGAGAGATGTGCTATTATTTCTGTAACTGATCCAAAATTACCCTAGAAACCCAGAAAACTCTAGACATCACAAAGAATGCAAAACAACTTGAAACACCTTAGTAACCCCATAGCAATGCCCTGGTAAACACTCAGTTCAACCAAAAACGTCCCAGAAACCACATAGAATGCACTAAAACTATTCAGACCCCTTTAGCAACCACATAGCAATGTCCTGGGTAACAACACAGAACACCCGAACTACTCAAAAACCTAGCAGCTGCACAGAATGTACACTCAGAACAAGTTAGTAATCAATGCCACCCAGAACAAACCAAAACCACATAAAATGCATTAGAACTACTCCCTTTACTATTAGCAACCACATAGAATGCTCTATCAACACCCTAGTACTCAGAACACCCTAGCAAATCACTCAGAACAGCTTAGCAACTGCAAGGAAACACACTGGCAACCACCCTAGAATCATGTTAATGACTTTTGCATGGGCAAGCACCACTAACGTATCTTTAAAGATTGTGAAAAGAACTGCATGACATTTACAGAAACTGATTTACATGCAGAATGAATGGAAGGGAGGGTATCTATGTCTGCGGTCCTGCCAAAGCTCTGGGCTCAGTGCTGTAGTCTAGAGTAAGCAGCCAACCACGCCGTGCTCGGCTCTTGAGGGAGAAGGATGAAGGAAATGGAGAATTGTTGTTCCTAATTAATTATGATGAATTTGCTGCTAGATTACGCCAGATAATGCCCATGTCATTACAACATTACTGCCATTTGAGGTTTGAGATGCAGATGCTTTGGTGTTTAGTGTGTTCATGGGTTCGGTGAGGAGGTGTGTATGTGTGCGTGCGTGTGTGTGAATGGCTTGTTTTGGCCCTAGGGACTGTGAGTGAAGGGGAAATGGGGGTTAATTAAACAATCAGATGTAAATACATGGGCAGGTGGTCTACTGTGAAACGGAACATGAAAATCCAATCAAATACAATAACAGCTCCTTAATCCATAGCCTGGCATGTGCCACCAAAGAGCAGACGCACTTCAGCCTGTTTTCCTGTTTCATTTGCCCTGATGCAGTCCACTTAATTTACGGCTGGCCAAAAAGCTTATCTGGTTTCAAAAGCACTAAGCTACATGCGAGTGGGCCATCTCGCAGTTTGTGCACACAAAAGCGGTAGTTCAATTTTTCCGTAGAGCGTAGAGTCCCTGATGCATTTTTAGAGCAACTAAAACCCTGGGTTGGTGTTCCATTATTGGGGGTTCAATTGTTTGCCCTTTAACGCTCAGCGACGCAGGACCGCGCTCTGGGCAATTCACTCCCGATGAAATGTGGCGCATGGCACGCATTCCAGCCCTGTCCCCGGCACTCCAAAAAGTGGACAAATGTTTGCTGTGTGACAAGCCGCTAAGCCTGCAGAGAATGACACCTCTTTCTTCAGCACCTCACTCTCTCACTCGCTCGCCTTCTCCATCAAACTCGCTCTCTATCCATCTGGACAAAAGCTATGAAAATGTAAAATGCTTGACCATTCCACTAGCGTTCTTCTTCTGTTCAGACTTGCCCCTTTTGTCTGATTAATACCTTCATGTCTTTCAGAGTTTCCCCTTCCCCCTTTGCCCACTTTAGCCTGAGCTGCAGGCCCCCACCCCTAGACGAGCCATGCTCCTCATTATACTGCCAGCTTCCACTCTAGTTCCCAAGATTAGGCAAATGAGCTGCTCAACACACTCTATAGACTCCCCTCAAATTGCTAACTCTTTTCAAAAAGTCTAAACAACAAAAAAATGGGAAGGACTGAATAATAACTACTCTCCTGTTTGTCCACCCGAGTCACAAAATGCAAGGTTCTCTTTCCGCCTGACGCAGGAACCGTTAAAGCTTACGACAATGCTGGCTGTGGCAGCAGAGATGAAGAATGAAAACAACTTAACACTCTAGAACACACTCTTAATCACACACAAATTTAGAAAACCCTGAATTTATAGCTTTACGCCTAAAACCCCTATGCTCTAGAGAGCATTTGATTGGACAAAAACTGTCATAGTGCAGGATGAGTCATCAACATTTTTTGTAGTTTTTTTTTTTTTTTTTTTTGGAAGAAGACTTAAATCTGAGTATCAGCTAAAAGTGAAAACATTAAGGAATACACTAGCATAGATCGCCTAAAAGCTCATACAACAAAGACTAAAAGCCTATAAGCAAACTCTAACTTTGATTTCACAGGGTCTGTTTCTAAGACTTCAGGCATTTGTCCTACTTACATTTTGTTGCATTATGCAACGATGCTGTTTATTCTGCGAGAAAGGCAGAGAGAAAACACTCAGTGATATGCTTTGATTCACACCATATAGTGCAACATAAACAAAACTGGTGCTACCATGCTTCAGATCAGAAAGATGTCAGAAGAATGACATCTTTAAAAAAAAAAGCCTCTTCAAATCCTGTCCAACTAGCAGGCATCTCTTTTTTTTCCTCTCTCTCCCCTCCTTCTCTCTCTGTTTCTTATTTCTAGATTGGTTCTCAACTGACAAGGTCGTAGGTCAGTAAGCAGCAGCGTGTGTGCATGTCTGTGTCATGGTGCCTCAGGCTGCGATCAGGGCTGCAGTGAGCAGTAGAGGGATGAACGCAGCACAGAAGGCAGGCAGGAAAACCTTGACATGCAAGCACAGAAGAGCTGGAGCCTTTCACTGTAATGAACACAATATGCTGATGGCATAGTGGGCTCAGATAACGTCACTTGCCCTTGGTGTGTGGCAGTGATCACTGATTAAACAACAGAACATACAATAAAAAGGGATAGTTGACTGAAAAATTGTGTTTCTGACATTATTTATGCTCATGTGTTTTTAAACCTGCAGAACACAAATGGAGAGATTTTGACAAGTGTTCATGACACTCTTTTCCATATAATGAAAGTAGTGACCAGCTCCCAAAAGGACACAAAGCACCATAAAAAGGGTTATAAGATTGCCCCATATGATTTGCACACTACGAAGTCTTTTTTTCTGAGAAATAAACTAGAAATTAAGTCACATGACCAATTAGAACACAGCAAGATAGCTACAGTATTTTTACAATTACATACTTCTTTTCTGATGGTGAATAAAGAATGAAAAGATGCCAATATTCCTTATACTGAAGGAATAGCGCATTTCTAAATTAGTGCACACATCACATAAATTTCTGCTTGCAACTATATTTCATAAGAGGTTTATGCAGTTGTAAAGTAGCACTCTCAGAAGTTTACTTGAATTTAAAAATTGGTTCATCAAAAAATAAATCAATCCTTCACACCTAAATTCTACAGAAGTGATGGAGATGTTCAAATCACTAAAGGACCCTGGTTCTAATCCATCAAGAGGGCCAGAGACACCTAGAGATGAATAATAATAAATTCACTTTCAGTCAACAGTAGTGATGTCTATGACGTCTAAGATCCTTCTGATGAGAGACTGGATTTCATAGACATTACATTTTACCCAGAGTAAAATGTCAAGTATCTCAGTGCCTCTCAGACACAAGCTGCCATCTTTGGCGTGAAGAACGCAAATCTCACCCTCTTCTCTGCTACTCTCTACAGTCTGGTATCCTCTTTAAACACAAGCGCAGCCATTGAGAAGGTGACAATAGGCACAGCATGACGATACGTCCTCCTCTTCAATGTTCAGTTTTACGTGGATTAATCAGTCGAAAGCTCTCAGCGAAGTTCCACAAATGCCGGACCTGATGGTTGAGAGGCACTGCTGCTCTTTAGCGTGAAGGATGTGCATTAAGAGGGAAGGAGACAGTAAAAGAGCAGGAGAGAGAGAGAAATATGTGAATGAGAGATGAGAGAGTGTGGTGATATGTTCCCTGCTGAGGTGATAGATGCATTTATGCAAACTGAGGAGTAAATCAGTCGGGACTTGTCTGGCCTGCTGTGCATAGGCAGACCGCATGTCAGATTACATTGTGTTAAACTGAAAAGCACGCTTGTCCAGGTGAATATAGAAGTTGGACTTAATCTGGGAGTGATCAGTGCCAGGAGGAAGGGAGCGTGAGGAAAGCGGTGTGAGCTGAAGCAGTGTAACCGACAGGGTGAACCCTATTTATCACACTCAGCTGAACACCATTTTCGCCTGAATCCAGGCTGGAATGGCGCCAACGCAACACTCACATAAAACCGGGAGACAGAGAGCGAAGACACCTTTGCGTCCTCTAGTATGAATAAATTCAGCTGTTGGCACTTAAAATTCTTCTATTTTGTGTGTATGGTTGTGGACGTGGCACATTATGCTGTGAACTGGCAAAAAAAGGGGATATAATAGACTGCGTCAGTATTTTGTCCAGTGCATAATTGCCTCCGGGGTGATGTATCAAGCCTAGATGACATGCAATGGAGTGGAAAACACTATGGCACACAGTTTAGTCATCGCTCAGGTTTGTGGACGTCACTGAGGGCCACTACATTTCACATTGCCCAGAAAAAAGACTGGGCGTTACCCTTATGAGCACAACAGTTCAGCATGTTAAAACTTGCGCTACATGATAGTCCGCAGTTCTGACAACAGCATGCTTTTAAAGGCGCTGGGGGTTTTATTATTATTATTATTATTATTATTAAATCATTAATATGACATTACTGTTCAAACATTTGGGATTGTAAACATTTTTTTAATGTCTCTTATGCTTAAAAATGCAACATTTAAGCCAGGGGTAGGCAACGTCGGTCCTGGAGTGCTGATGTCCTGCAGAGTTTAGCTTCAACCCTGAAAAAAACCTCACCTGCCTGAAGCCTTAGTAATCCTGAAGGCCTTGATTAGCTTGCTCAGGTGTGTTTGATTAGGGTTGGAGCTAAACTCTACAGGACAGCGGCACTCCAGGACCGATGTTGCCTACCCCTGATTTAAGCCATTAAAAAAAAAAAACTAATATTATAAAATATAAACACAATTGAATTTTTTTTGTATACTATTTTAATATATTTTACAATGAAAATTAGAAATACTTCAAGAAATTCTTATTATAAATATTGAAAATGGTTGTGTTTCTTAACGGTTGTGCTCAAACTCTGATGCATATTTTTTTAGTACTCTTTGATTAATCTCTGCCTTGAATTATTGGGCCTTATTAATGAGCCGCGAGCAAAATGATTGCCATAAATCAATTTTAAAGTTCTAGTTCACCCAAAAAAGACAATTTTGCCATCATTTTCCCTCATGTTGCTCCAAACCCATATAATTTTCTTTCTTCTGTCGAACAAAAGAATATTTTGAAGAACACTGGTAAAATAGCTGCTGGCACCCATTGACTTGCATAGTATTTTGTTCTATAATATCTCTTTATATTCTCTCATTTAATGCGACCATTTATCTAAGAATAGTTTTATCTACAATATCAGCTCTTATTTCATGAAGAATTATCATTTTGTGTCTTTGGGTCTGCTGATAGGTCTTTAAAGTATAGGGTTTAGGAGAAAGGTAAGATATAAAATGGCAGAATTGTTTGAAATTGCTTACAACACGTTTCAATGCATCTTTTCAAAATAAACATCTGTAACAAGTAGTGACACTCTATGCAAAAGCAAGCAAAAGAAGAGCATACTGCAATCCTGCTGTGCTTCCATTGGCACCTAGAACAGAGAGCTCTTGCTTTGACCATCATGCCTATTTTTAGACTACAGTTATTGTATGGCAGCCCTGCCACTTCTCTAGTGGTGTGAAAGATGGCTTTAGAGCCAACATAGGGCTTGACCTGGTGAATCCCTCTGACAGTACAATTACTGCCAGAGATATGAGTCCCAGAGACATTTCACTCCTGTTAGCATTAGTACCACCACCCCGAAAACCTTTGAGATATTATGGCTGACCTTTGCAGTTAATTAGAGCTGGTTTTTTTACATCACTAATGTTATCATACTATCTTGGAGTCAGGGATTTGAGAGCACCCCAAACCTAAATATAAGGTTTCAGCATTTAACTCGTCATGACTCACTAGCACACCCTGAGCACATGTGAGTTAATGTATTCCTCTTATCGGCGCGACATATCGGCATAATTTTTCATATCAGGCCGATGCCGATATTTACATTTAAAGCCAATATCGGCCGATTCCGATATCAGTCCGATAATATCGTGCATCCCTAATATCTGTCATACCTTTTAAAGCCTTCTCAGATCAATTTTAGAGGCGTAAAGATCAGAAAGGAGCATGGTTCGGCTTATTGGAGGATATTTTCTGCTCAGACTGAATAGAGTCGTTCTCTGTCAATAAGTCCAGCTGTGTCTTTCTGTGGCACACAAATTACTGTAGGTCACTTCTCTTAGATAACACATTTAGCATCGGCACTGACCAAAAATCGATGAGTGTTGGCTTGCCTCGCTTTAGAATGCAGCCCAGTGCCAGTGATTACAGAGTAATCCTCCTGCAGCTGCTGTTCACTTCATTTGAGTGAATCACATATAGATTATGTCCCACTGTGACCAGAATGAGTTGTGTCTCATAAAACGGACATCCATCCTTGCAAAGTTATAAAAAGCATTTTTAAAGTCTATGTGAATGACAGTTTGCAACCCATTATACTTCCATAATTTGATATTTCTAGGGGAAACAGGACATTCAGTGAGACAAATGTAGACTTAAATTTTATTCATCCAGAATTAATTGAATCAGGAAAAGTGAGTGTTACACAGCACAATGTTGCTAATGATTTTACTAAAACAATATCTGAATAGCTATTTGGCTATTGGTCAGCATTTTTCCAGCAGTCTGCATGACTTACAGTAATCAGGAATCAGAAAGACACTAACAAAAAGTAGCTAATTGGGGGGAAATTTCCAAACACTAAATACGAAATGATTTAATTAATAATAATGTATTAATTATTATGATTGTCATTATTATTATTATTATTATTATTATTATTGTTGTTGTTGTTATTAATGAAAACGGTATTTATCTTTTACAAAAACAATAAGTCTCATTAAGGATGACAGCATTAAATCAGTTTGGCTACAAATAACAAACTGCTGTGCACTGACTCACTGAATCAAAATCTGAACAAACTGATTCACTAAAGTTAACTGGTTTACTAAGATGAATCAGTTAACTAAATGAATCAGTTTGTTTAAATGATTCATTTAACTGAACTGGAGCAAAAATAATTCAGTGAGTTCCTAGACAGAACTCTTCTTTTTGTAGTCAAATGAATGCTTCATACAAGAGGGAATGCGGACAGCTTTGGAGAACGCATTTGATGATTAGTTCATTCTGCAGTGATAAATGTGGAATACAATGAGACAGAAGTAGCAATGTAGTAATGTAACTCACTGAAAACCATTTTTGAAAACAGCTCATGTCACGCTGAAAAACAGAGTTAAGTTAATAGCATCACCATTTTTAGCTACTCCTGAAATGATGAGCCAATAGCACAACAGGACAAAAAAAAAAAAACTACATGAATTCTGCCTATTCATTTCTGACCATAACACCCGCTTTAATTAATTCATTTGCACAATCTGCCCAAGACATACAAGATCTGTTTGTAATCAGCAAGAAGCAAGACCATGCTATATCTTAATATAGGAAACTAATGCGGCAAAGTCCGAACTCTTTCCCGCTACACTGGAAAACTCGTTGCTTTTCTATCAAAACTTAAAGCAGGAGGCATTCCTTCAGGCGAGTTATGCCAATCAGCGCTAAAGTGAGGTCAAGATGTCACTTCCCCTCCCATTCCTCATCGGCGGGTGTTTATGTCGCAGCTTTGAATGTAATTCTGTTGGGACAGAATATGTAATTGGGTTTGACTGAGTGTGAGTATTATGTATCTGTCGCCAAATCACTGATGATTAGGCGTTTGTTTGATGTGTGAACATAAGGTTTCACTTATCACCAAGAAGTCCTTGACAAAATTCAAGTTTAGCTTTCTGTGAAAACACAGGCCGCTCCTGGTGTGATTTTGCGAATGAAGGTACAATCACTGGGAGCGAATGATGGGGACAGTGTTAATCAGGACTGGGATTATTTGATGTGTGCTGAATTTAAAAGTGGCTTTGGGCTTCTTGTGCCTCACAGCTCTGTTCCTTTGAAGTGGAAAAAAAAATCAAATATACTTCCAAGGAAATAGCAAGAACCAACCTGACATCTAAGAGAAAAAATATTTGGAGATATAATTTAAAAAAGATCAAACAATCATACCAATATAGCCTCTATAGAGTCTACAGGACATTTTGTCACAAATCCAGACTAAAATGGACAAAAATATAAAAATTATTCCTATAATTATCTATATATGTTTTGAACATGAGAAAGTTGAACCCGTCTCACCCAACTGAGCACTTGTGTGTTAACCGCTCATGCCAAGGCTCAGACATGATGTTGCGTCTTCATTAATCAATGCCGTGCATCATACACCATACTGAGGACAATCTGGGGATGGTGAGAGTGAGTTGCATGTTCCAGACAACCATCTACAACTTCTAGCAACCTGACAGCACTGACAGCCTCTGAGGCCAGTCCAGGGCAGATGGACCACACTGTCAGGGTGCAGATGAGCCACGGCAAGACATCAGAGAGGGAGCTAGTCAAGCAGAGAGTCCAATCTCCCAAGCAGGCAGAAATCCAGCTGTAGCCTGACTTACGCTGCCCAACAACATCCAATCCATTTAGCGCATGGAGCCATCAGTGTCCAAAACGCCTATAATGACTTGAAGAGAGCAGATTAAAAATCTCATTTTCTTTCCACAGTGTGTCTTACCGCCTGAATTCATGTTTGTACGCAAAAAGGGGCTGAAATGATCCAGCAGCTCCCCAGCCAATCAGTTTAGGACGTTGACGTGTGAGCCTCACCATTCTCGAAAATAAGGGCATTGTTCACCTTAATCGTGACTTCAAAAAGCACTCTAAGCAAATAATCTGGAAGGACAGACAAAAGAAGAATCCCTGCCTTGGTTTTTACATCTATTTCTGCCGATACTTCAAACGCTTACTATGAATAGCACCCTAAGCTCTCGCTCTCTCCTCTCAATCAATGGGAAAACAGATCATTGCAACAACAAGG
Source organism: Tor tambroides (assembly GCA_021397915.2). Classification (NCBI taxonomy): domain Eukaryota; kingdom Metazoa; phylum Chordata; class Actinopteri; order Cypriniformes; family Cyprinidae; genus Tor; species Tor tambroides. The sequence continues at coordinate 29,935 of JAFVLL020040839.1, forward strand.
CTGACACATATAATCCTTGTAGGCTAGTATGCCATAGAGCGCTAGTGCTGGATTAGATCCAGCAGAAACATTACCAGCGCCTTAGGCGAAGAGTCAAGTAAGTACAACTTCCAGTCCTGACTGAACTTACTTTTTGGTATCCATTCCACCAATTTTTGTGCCAGCTGAGGTGTTCAGTGCCAGCTAGAGTAAGTTGCCAAAGGTAAAAAAAAACAAAAAAAAACATGGCCATCACATTCCTTCATACCAGTTTTAAAGATTAAAGCTCATCTAGGACAGGATAAAGTGAAGGTGAATGATTTGAAAGTGTGCACAAGCGCCCTGCGCCTACGAGTGAGAAGTTGTTAATTCATAGAAATAGGATGGTCCTTTGTGAATTATAACAACATCACATCTGGTTCCAGTTGTCTTGGCTTACCTAATGCGGAGGTAATATATGATTGGCCACATCTATGAAGAGTCCATCACTTCTTTTGCCATCCATCATCAGGCACCGTGGGGAGAGGTTCAGAGAGCATAAGATGCATTCCAACTCCAGTCTTAATTAGAAAATTAGAAATGATTTTTCTGCACACAGCTAATGCTCTGAACACATTCGATCAGTGTAATGCATTGCCCTGCTCCGGTATGCCAAGACAGACCTGAGTAATGAGCATATTAAATGCACTGCTGACAGAGAAAGCAGTTTTGTACGCTTGTGTAGAACTCGTTGCTTTCCAACAAAAATATTTGATTATTGTTTGCAGAGAGTCCCCCTGATTTCCCAGACCTGAGCCCTGCATATACAATCTATCTCGATTCGAACAGCTGCCTCTGAGCCCACAAAATGAGAAAGGCAGAGGTCAAGGTGAACTTGTCACGGACTGGGAGACTGAGAGCCTGAAATGTCTCTTGTATAATATGTTTTTGAGGGGTCCTATTTTCCTGCACAGCACAACAGTGTGAAAAAAGATCTCTGTCAATATTACATTGATCAACACTGACACAAGCATAACTACTTTGCTCTATTTATTTTATTTAAAATGCATAAAGTAACTGGAGCCTATTTGTTATTGTAAAGTCATAGCTATTGAAGGAGATTAGTGTAATCACTTTAAGAATTTATTTATTATTCCGATGAAAGACTAATGTAAAAGGTTTTGTCCTTTGGCTCAGTCGTTAGCTGCATCGCTAAATAATATGCATGAGGATATGCTGTAAGAAAAATTGATTTAAAAATAAAAATAAAAATAAAAACATCAATTTTGGCTTATACTCATTGTACATTGCAAAATTACCCACAGGTGCAGTTAAAAACAATTGAGGACGAATGTAACCTACCGACTGATAACCTACTGCTTATAACCTTTCTCGCACACACCTGGCATTAGGGTTCATTTTGTGCAAGTGTCAAAATTGTGCAATGCACCAAAAAGAGTGCAAAACACATAGTTTTGTCCTTCAATTATGTGAAATATGAGGACATACCACACCATGTTAGCACACACACCTGAACAATTACTCAAGCTGCCTGAGCAAATGCAACTTTCTTTGCAACATGTACACAAGTAGCAGCATACTGAAACTTGTCACGTTAATAAAATGCTGTCAACAAGTTCTTACATTAAACACGAGAGGAATTCATTTGTAAATATTTTCAAAGGCTTCAAAAGGTTTTTTTTTAAATGAAGTGGACGATGAGTGACAAGGAAAAATTTTAACCCCTCAAAGGGTGAAACAAATGGGCAAATTTTATTCTGTTGCCAAAACGCATTAGTTGTAAGTTTTAAAATGCTTACTGTCTCACTGAAAAATACTGAAAAGCTTTTAGCATAGATCTAGCAAATGAAAACCCCCACCACACATGGAGAAGCCTCTCAATTACTCTTTACAAAGGAAGGTGTTTTTTCTGGACAAGAACCAAAAAGCTGTGAGCATTGTGTTCTAAGAAATGAATCGAGATGCCAATATCCTTTCTGTGCTGAGCTGTATGAATGAGTCAGGGGCTCTCATGCAGTATTCATATCCTCTACAAAAGATTTCCTTGGCTGATAAATCTATTGCTATCTGGACATGGACAGGGTAATGTCTGAGTCTAATTTTCAATGGACAGCAGGGCAAAAGGGATTCCAGGGTGAGAGAGGAACCTGTTGATTTTGTTTTATGTTCTCTTCCTCCTTCGTATCAAAGGCAGCGAGCCTGAAACAGAAACCAGACGCTGCCTGTTTGCCCATCAAAGAAAGACTGACAAAAACTAGACTGCTTTCTGTGAATCTACTGTGATAAAATCAGCATGGCTGTGAAAGGTAAATATATTCTATTTATAAAAATGTATACATATCATACAATATTTTATACATTTTTTTAAATATGTTAAATGTGAGAATATCATACACTATTCTATGGGGTTGGGTTACTAATATAAATAAACTGAAGAAGAATGATTAATAAATATGTGTGTATAAATTACTGAAAACAATGCTAAATCAGTGATTTAATTCTAACAGAAGACAGAATATAACACACAAAAAGACAAATAGCCCTGCCTGTCCAGACTAATGACTTTGTTTCTGAGGTAACTGTGAATTTTCATCTTTCCCATTAAGCATAACTTAATGAAAACATCTGGAGAAAAAAAAAAGAAAATGAAAATATGTAATTCGGTGATAAAGTGCTAGAGCCCTCCAACTCTTCTTAAACAGGAGGACTGCACTTCACAGGCAGAAAAATCCTTTGGGCAGTTCCCTCTGGAGACCACAGATGCCTCTGCATTATCTGACATAATGTGGGTTCTTTTGTTCCCCAGAGGAGTGGAGAAACACTATTATGACTATAGCGGTTGAAAACGTGTTGAATAATGCATGGAGAGTTAATTAATTCACGGGGTGCTTTGATCAAATAGTGCGTGTTCTTACCACCTTTCCCAAGAGGAGGATTTCAACCCTGCGACTAAACCTTTCTCGGCAGGGAGGCCCTCCGCTGTTTTGCCTGACACACACACACACACACGAGAGAGAGCAGACAGGTTTGCCGTGGAGCCTGGATGATTGTCATTCTCCACCTGTAATCCTTCCCGACACACGCGCAAACACAATTCTCTACCGCCACGACTGGGAATGTGGCAACCCCATAGGACGGACAGGGCCTGCCTTTTTTCCTTTCTTTCTTTCTTTGGTCCCCTCCTCTTTTTCCCTTCTCGCTCTCTCTCCTTTGTTTTGTGCAATTGCCTCTCCGGTTCGTTCGCCTGTCTGGCAGCTTTAACACATGGAAGGTGAGAGGAAACCTGAAGCGCAAGACTCCCACATCTGGCCCCGGTCCCTCAAAGAGAACACATGTTCCACGATGGCCCTGGGCGAAATCGTGTCTAACCGACGTCTTGAGCCAAAGCTCTTAAATCTTTTGGCACTGATGAGGTCTTAATACAAAGCAGAATGACAAGTAATGTTTCCTCCGCATTGATCCAGCCACATCGCCCTAGTCCTGTTAATATTTCACTCTTTACATAAGCAGAACGAGAACAAAAAAACAGGAGCACGAAGCAGTTTCACTTAGATCTGTCTCCTGTTTCTCCTCCCAAGAAGACTGTATGTGAAAGAAAGAGAGGGCAGAAAAGAGCTCGATTTCCAAAGAACAGAGAGTGGATAGAGACCCAACAATGGAGATTGAGGTGGCAGCTGAGTGCCCATCTTGGAGTGTAGTGGATTGTGTTGTCTAAGAGGTCACTGAGCATTGCCCTCCAGCTACACAACTCAAGTGAGGTAGCTTAAGACTCTTCTCTTCGCTCAGTTTCAAGGATTTGAAGATGTCGTCTAGAGGGTGCTAGCAGCAAACCAAAACAGTGCAGGGAAAAATCTAATGAGTAGATTCTTTGTGTTCACACCTGAAGCGGTTTTCACCTCTCGAGTGGAGTGTAAACCAGACCATTAAACAATAGTTTGCTCCCTGAATTTAGAAAAGACCAACCTTATGCTAGCTTCCCTGGGCTGCCAGCTTCCCATCGGAATGTTCTGTTAAGAGTGTTTTGAACTTGCCAAAGGATAAAAAGGTTAAACATGGATCCATTAGGAGAAGCAGGGGTGCTGCCAACCAAGGTCTCCATCCATTATTCAAAAAACATGGCCTTCTGAAAGCAGGTATTATTTATGACGTGCAGCAGATCTATGCCAACGACATGTGCTTATCATCAAGCTCATTAGGAGTGATCTGAACCACTTGATGCCGAATGAGTTTAAAGAAAATCAATTTGTATTTTGTGTATGCGTGTACATGCCAGCATTTCTGACCTAGCTATGCTTTAGAGACAAAATTCCTGAGAAATGCCTCCAGAAGCTGTATTGGAAAAACAAACTAATGTCCATCTAATGTCCTCAAAGGAAAAACAGTTCATAAAAAGGCTAAATAACAGTGTTATTTACTTCTTAAAATGCAAAATTGTTTTTAAGGCTTTACTCTATTGACTTTCAACACGTGCTACTTTTTCCTTACTTCAGCCCTAATATGTCTATAATGATCAGATTATTCTGGAATGCGTGGCTCATTTTCTAATAGAATCGTTAAATAGCAAAAACTGGAACTTTATAGAAATGATACAAGTTTGTAAAAACTTGAATATTTTGCTTCAGACATTAACTGAACCAATCAACACAATGTGAAATCAATTGTTTTGATCTGTACAGAGAGTATTGTGAATAAACGTTTATCTGGTCTGAAAAAGTCTTTATTTAATAGTCTCGACTGGTGACTTGGATGGAAGAACCTGAATGCAATTTACTGTTGGCAAGTAACAAGTGGCTGATAAAAATCGAAAATGACCCAATAAGTGACTTTACTTCTAAAAAGGCTTTTTATAGAGTATTCCATCTTGGAAACAGTCTTGAGTACACAAACAGAGTACATTTGTGCAGTGAAGCACATGTTTGCTTTTAAAATGCATATGAAAAGGGCTCATTGCCTTCTAATGATTTTAGGCAGCAGTGTCTAATGCTGAACACTACACATGTTGAACACATGCAAAATAGTATCTGACCAATATATCTGACTAATGGGACATGTGTCTAGAGGGCTGCAAATACTACATGAAGAGTGATATTTAACTGCTTAATTAAAAATGATGGACAGCTACCAACTGTTGCATGCATGTCAGCCCGTCAATGTCAGTAAATTTATAGATTCAGCTAATGGTGATATCATAATGGCTGTGGTCAACAAAAGCTTAAGTGTAGATGAACAGCAATATTATTACAATTTTTTGAAGACCTATACTTTAGTATGTGTTGCATGGCTTTTTCATTTCCAGCATTGCTTCAACAATGAATGTGGCCTAAAAATGCAGAGCTTTCTCAAGGGAAAAGTCTGAAGATGCCATTTAAAGCCAGTTCAAACTGCACAATAAATATTTCCAGTGTTTTTGAGTTTTTTTGGATCAGTGTTTAAAATTGTTGCCATTTGTTTTCACTGACTGAACATGTTCCAGCAGTATGAGCTTTATTTTCAAATCTTTATTTTATGCTGACTCTGCAATTTGGACAACTGACTAAATTATGTTACAGATAAACACTATTTAAACATACCTGGGCCAAGTGTAATGAGGCATAACAGCTGCCGAAAAGTTAGTTTGTTTGCTATTATTATATAATTAAAAAGCAAATCATCATTGCTGATCTTCAATAACAACCAGTTACTTTAATGAATTTACACTAAGAAATGATACAAATTCATGCTGATATTGTCCAAAATTGCACTTTGCCCAGGGCAATTAAACTACATAAACTTCAGTCATCATCTTTCAAGGTGAACAATGACACAGGGACCAATGGAGACACATGTGCTAAAGGTTTTATTATTATTATTATTATTATTATTATTATTATTTAAGTGGCATTTGTTGGGGCAGTATTTGTCTACAGGCTCTAAAAAATAGAAGTTATGCTTTAGACCTCATTAATGGTTTGTTTATTACTAAGTATGAAGTTAATAGTGCAAGACAAATCTGCAGATGTACACTAAAAATAAACCATATCTACAACCAAAAAGAAAGCCTCCTTTTATCATTTCCCTTTCCATTACAGGCTTTTTACTTCATTGAACAATTTCTGAGCTGAGGCTTTCAGATTGATTTGTAAAGCAATAGGTTTAGACCACTGTATGAAATGAGCAGTCTGTATGAGGCAGTAACAAATTGGCAGACCATGGCAGAAAACGACAGATGCACAATCTGCTTGCTACCATTTTAAAAGCTTTTGAAAAGCATGGAGGCCATCAGCGCGCCAGCCATCTTGGCAAAGGGCTGAGCATACAAATCCAAAAAAGTTTAAAGGTGTCAAACGTTATCAAAATGTAAATGTCAATGTCAATAATATGACATGTCTGGTGCTAGCTATCCAACAATTTTCAGCAATTAAAGAGCAAGCACATCAGTCGTTTACTTGACTTGTACAGGGAAGCATAATGAGCAATAATCGGTACAATAATTCGAGTCACCTGACCATATGTCAGATCCAGTTGAGGTGTGGCCTTGTAGTTCAAAGGCTAGCCGTGCCCTTGACCCGGTGTTCACACCTCATGCACTAATCCAACCTCAGGCCTCTCGTTTCTATGCGCTCAGGCGAGACATGGTCTCCCAGTCTGATCCTGCAGGTGCTCCGGCAGCCATATATCACCACGCAACACCCCGAGCCATATGGTCCCCACAAAGAGAGGTATGTTTCAGAAAAAGCGTGGGCCCATTCTTCATCCCCGACAAGGGGTTTTTTTTGGAATAAGTGGCTCTTCCAGCCCTATCACTCAAAACCCTAGCAGCATGTAGAGGAGAGAGACATTTAGGTAAAAACCCTGACATGTTCTGTGCCCAAACTGTGTAATCAAGAACACGTTTTTCCAATCACTCTATGAGGCGGGCCCCTCAGATGCCCATTGAGGGACTCGTACGGTTACCGCATGCATGCAATGTGTCTGCCACACATCACCGCAGGCCTCAGAGAGAGAGTGAATGTATCAAGAGGCACGCCGCCTGCAGTGGGAAGATGCCTTCATGTCACCAACTCTACAACGTGTGGGGGCGGATCTTAATAATCCACTCTAAGCCCACCAGAAACATCAAATGCAGATTTATGTTCTCGCTTAATCACCGGCTACTGTTTAATTTAGCTAATAATAAAAAATACCCCCAGACTGATTGATATAATGCATAGCCCCTTTGCCAAAAGGGAGCACAAAGAAAAGCTCTGTTTCATATAAATGACTTACTTGGACTAGTAAAACGGCACATGGCGAGAAATCAAAGGAAGGAGTTTTAAAGGGTGAGAATAATCTTAACAATGAGAGCCAAGGCTTAAAAGATCTAAACATATGACAGTCGAACCAGCGAAAGCCTCGTTCAAACAACGCAGAGCTGTGTTTTCTCAATGCGTGACTCTGAAGGGTTTTGAACAAAGGAGAAATCAGGTCGCTCAATGTTGTAATTGATATGCCGGGCCACTCCTATGGGGACAGGGTATCATAAACAGGGGAAATTGGCTGGGTGGCATTGTTTATTTTCCTAGACTGATTAGGCACACTTGACTCGTGATGAACAGTGCAGATGGCAGAGATGTCTACAATGAAAACACAGATAAAATCCACACTGAATCGATCTAATTTACAGATTATTCTATATGACCTGAGCGTAAAAGTCATCGCCCTGCAGTGTATTTGCACAGCCACAGTGGTTGAGCGTGATGCTGATGGATTGTGGGTAATGCTTCGAAGTGACAGCCTAGCTAAACCCATGCACATGACATCTTGTGTTAGTGTCAGATAAAAACAGCATTCAACATATGCAGCGTGAAAAATAACATTCTGCACATTAACTCCATCACATGACTTATTCATTTTCATAAAACCGCCTCAGTCACATCCTCCTCTTCACATTTATTCCCTCGGGAGGCTGTATAGATTTTCCAGCTGCCTGCCTGGATGATCCATGATGATTATTATCTGAAAGATAGAGCTGGTGGAAGGTATGGAAAATAGTCATCACTCTTTGCTATACCACATATTGCGCTCCTGTTTCCGCAAGCAGTGTTACTTCATGGATACAGTGTTTCCAGACATTGTTTAACCAACCCCAGCAGACGCATATCTCAGTAAAAAAAATCATATTATAATTATAATTATATTTTTTTATCATATTACAAAAAAAATAGGCAATGTGTTTTCTTTGTCCCTTCCTGAAGAGTTGATTCCAAAAGCTATTTTCCGATTAAATGTGTCTGCATTTGAAAATAGAAACAAAATGACCTCTCGTTGTTGAGGCCTCATATTTTCCACTGATTGTTGCTGCTGCACTCTAATTGATGGGTTGAAGCTCAAATAATGAGTTGCTTATTCTAAAGACATCTTTTATCCATATTTTCTTGAAACGTCAAATGAATGTCCCTGAATAAATGAATGCTGATGAGGATCCAAAATTAACTTTTTGCCACCCCGACCAGTAAATGGGTGAATTGAGAAAATGCATGGCCATAAATATTTTTAAGTAGGCCATGAAACTGTATTTAGCATAATTTCACAACAACATAGATAAAGGCATCACTTTTATCTATGTTTATCTATCATACAGAACTCTCTGTCTGTCAAAAAAAAAAATGCATTTGTCACAAAAAAACATGAAAGCATGTGATTGTTTTCATCTTATCACTTGATATGACGCAAGGAATACTCAGGATTTGTCATCAGTTTTGGAGGAGAAAAAATGGCAATTTACAATTTTAATTTGCATTTGGTGCTTGGTAAATGTTACATTTGGTCCCTGACTGCAGGTATCCTTATGACTGTACGTAGGACAGTATTTGGGTTCCAAAAGAGGGTTTCAATGTCTAGACACATTTATTAAGAAAAAAAGAAGCCTTAAAGCCTCACTAATTGTATTGACCATCACACCCACTTGTTGCCCCTTGCTAAGCTCAACCTAACCACGGTTCTTAGCTAGGGCTGGGTATCGTTCAAAAATTTTCGATATCGATACCGATACCGATACCTTGAGTTCGATACCGGTTCCTGAACGATACTTTTTTCGATACCAATTTTATGAAATCAATTTTAACAAGATTACATTATCTCAAAAAACTTTGGTTTTATTTTTTTCAGCTTGTTGACATTGATACAGACTCAAAGACTCATCTCCTGAGCCACTGCACAAAGGAACAAAATATATCCAACACAATAAATCAGTGCAAATAATTTTAATAAAGCCTGGGCCAGTTTTCAGTTTACACTAGTGTTTGTCTGCTTTAAAATGCATAGCTCAGACAGAACATTCATTTCTATTCATTTATTCTAGGTTGTTAAAGACTTCAAGAAATTGAAAATCTTTATCCACTTTCATAAGTGGGTGTTTTATTTTCTTCACCATACGCTTTATTGTTATTAAATTCTGTGTTGTACTATGTGTAATTATTTGAATGCATAAAAACTAAGTTTATTCAAATTTATTCTTAAAATAGCCTTATGAAATGTTTTATTTTCTCAGAAATTCTGTGTTCTGTATCTGGTTTTCAAGATACTTTTATTTTGACGAGTTGCCAATAATACCTTTACAGTTCTGTGTGTGTATGATATGACGCTAGTTTTACTCAAATCAAATGGTAAAATGCTCGTGGAGTGACTCTCAGAGCAGTTCTGGAGATGTTGTTCATGTGTTTTTATGTCCTCATTTAGACGGCAGACGCTGAAATCACTACAGCGTCACGCGCGCTTCAGTCTGTGTGTAATAAACACAACCGCGATATAGAGAGCAAACTGCCCGCGTTTTCGGACCGCTCTGCAGGATATCAAACACTGATCAGTCAGCGCGCCGCATCTAGTGAAACACCCAGTGCTGCAGGCTTATTGCCTCACTGACGCTGATGAGATTAACCCCTTAGGTATCGAAATTTGGTACCGAACGACAAGACGTTTTTCGATACTCGGTGGTATCGAGGCAATTCGGTCGGTGCCTAAAAAGTATCGAACTCGATACCCAGCCCTATTCTTAGCAGAGATAATTCAGAGAACAGTTAAGGGAGTCCACCATGGGTCAGTCTCCACTAATTGGACTGCAGCTGCTTAACCCATAATACAACATAACATTGCCTTTCAGTTTCTGTGACCCCTGGCCCTGGCTTAAAACTTCTTGATCCACTCACCTTCAATTCCAGCTTGGTATTTATTGTATTCTATTCTTTTCTAGTGGCCGATGTGAGGCGTAAGGAAACATACAATTATATACAATTAATTAAACCTTCAACAATTCATAAACATTTAATTGTGTCATCTATTATGATGCTGTGATCTCGACTTCAAGTCAGAACAACAAAGGATCACAGACTTTCTGAAGGGTTCATATTACTTATGAATTAATAGAAATACAACAGAGGATTACCCCGCCCGCCCTTTCCGAGTGCAGTCAAGTCACAGCTATGGGCCAAATCGCTCAATTATCTCTGCTAATTCCCTCGGTGCCAAGCTAATGCAATTATATGCAAACAAATAGCTCCATGGTAACACTTTTTCTCTGTGGCGCACTTCGCCTTTCAGCGACAGGTAATTTTGATTAGCCCGGCCTGTCAAAAACAGCCTGGGCATCCACTAGTGCAGAATTTCTAAACACAAGCGAAGGTAAGTCAAATAGCTGTATTTAATTTCAAATCGTACTTAATTAAACGAAACAGGAAAGTGGCAACTGGACCCCCTACATATTATTTCAACATAATTCTGTCACCAGAGGGGCCGTAGCATGCAAACTTAGATTAGCCATGAAAAAGTCACAGGTGGCCTGGGAATGGAGTCCGGGTGTTAATCCTGTAAGGAGGAGGCTGACACATAGCCCAAAACCGCGTTTGTTCCAGCTCACATTGCACTGCCAAACCAGTCTGATTCTTGCAGAAAACAACCAAGTGAGAAGTGTAACTCAGCACTAGTGTGGAAGGAAAAGGCATCAAGGCAAATACTGCGGTAGCAATCAATGAATGTTTATACTTAAGCAAATTAACCCAACTTGGCTGCTTGTTCCCCTGCCTACAGTTCGATTGACCGGAATGTAGAGAATTCACAGTTTGTTTAATTACGAAAATAGCAGGAATTCGCCTCTCAACAAGTACAGTCCTCTGAGGGACAAAGACTGCAAGGCATCCATCACAGTATTCGGGAGTCTAAACTCAATGAAAAAACAAAAAGGCATCCTGTGGCTAACAGAGACCTTGCACTCACTTCTGGGATGAGGAAGCTTTCTGCTTGCGAATACATGTTGTGACCCAGCCCTGTGCATTGGAAGAGTCAGCGTCACAGTGGTCCAAGACCGTTGCTGCATTTGCCATTGACAAGGATGAAAGCAATAACATCAGGCTGAGTTATAACAGGACCATGGGTCACATCCCGAAGGAGCCAGTATAAGTCAAGCCGTCAGACTCCCAGCCTGAGAGAGAGGATGTATGCAGTCAAAGCCTGGCAGACACGTTGCGGCAGCGGAAATGCCAGGAGACGTCAAGTGTGTGCAGCAGTTCAGGTGAATGCGGCTTCCCTTTGTGATGCAGATGAGGATGCAATCAGCCTGCCTTTATCTCTGAAGACAGACTGTACTCTGGGAGACACAGAGCAGCGCTGCGCCAGTTCAGAGGAATTGTGTTTGTCGAACGCCTTGATGGAAGGCAGATGTTTAATAGTGTGTGTGAACAAGGTCTGACCTCCTGCAAGAACACAACTGTCACTAAATTCAGCTCAGGAAGATTGTTCTTAAAGGGACAGTTCACCCAAAAATGAAAAGTGTCATCATTTACTCACCCTTATGTTGTTCCAAACCTCTAAGGCTTTTTCTTCTGCGGAACACAAAAAGGTATTTCAAAGAACTGTTTTTGCCCATACAACACTATTGATTTTTACGGTTTGGAAAGAAAGTCAAACAACTTTAATATTTACATTAATTATGTCTTTAACGTCAAAAGAAAAATTAGTTCTTCCAGAAAATACTAACCACATCATCTAAGTATCATTTGTATTTCATCACAGTTACAGGCAGGATGATTCATTTTTTGTTTGTTCTCTCGCCCTAATTTTATAATTGGCTACTTGCGTGAATGTGACATTGATCCAATATTCCAGCATCAAGCGCATATCATTGCAGCTATCTCAAATGTTATTAAAAAGTAGTTGATGTGGATACTAAATTTGAGATTCCCGAAAATACCAATGGTCCTGTAACAGTGGTTAAAGAGGCCATGCTTGCACAAGTCGAGGTCTGGTTTTATGCAATTAGGCTCCTTTAATTAGACCCTTAAGACAACCAGCCAACTGAAACTTAATTAGCTAAACTGCTCCCAGTGCCACAAGCCTAATGTACAGTAAAAATCACATTCAGCGGTCTATATGAACTGAACAAAAATCAATACTCCAACATCATAAATGTGACGTCTAACACGCTCCTAGAGGTGTTACAACATGTTTGAGGTCTAGGATCACTTGCAGTATGACGTGTATGACGGATGTTCATCCCCCAAGACCACCTTTAAACTGGGCGTATTATTATGGCTACACAAACATAGAATGAACAATGGAAGCTCACATATGCATGAGTAATCACATTGCTCATAGCTCTAAGGAGTAAAGGACTGCCTGCATATTTCATTTTGAATGTGTTTTGCAGAATGCTTAGTAAATTGCAGCAGACAGTTTGCTCTGCATCTGGTTACAGCAAAGATAAACGTTCTCGCAAACTAGGCCAATGCGAATGAGAAAGAGCCATTCTGATCCACCAGTAAGCACTTAGATGTGATTAAATAGATTGATTAGGATGCATTAATCTATGCACAAACATAGATTAAATTATCTAAGTATGCCGTGATTTAAATATGTTCTGTGTAAAGTCTCTCTAGGTCTATCCTGAACCACGGCCTGAGCCACGTCTTGCACTGCAGATTGAAACAATTATCACCTCAAGGTAGAAAAACACAGCTATCATTTAGCTGTTTTAGAAAATCCCACATGACCTTTGTAATTTGTAGCATACAGACACTCATTTGTCCTCTCTCTACACTAACATTAGAGTCAGCCAAGCTCAGGTAATGGTCAAACCGCCATGTTATTGTTATGAGTAAAGGATATGGTTCTCCAGCTTTGAGATAATGTGTAAATAAGCACAGAAATAGATAAGTGTATGTACAGAACATAACGTGAAACAAAGATATAAGCGATTTTAACTGATTGTCAACAGCTGCATTCATGTTTTTCCACACACATTGTAATTAAAGTTTGTTTAGAGCAAATATGTTAACTGCAATTTGCAAAAAATTTAAAATCACAACAAAAGCAGCAGTCAGATACAATATAAAAACCAATGAGCAAAGAGCGCACAAAGTCAAATTAAAACTCATTAAACATAATCAACTCTTATGGTTTTAAAACAAATCTTGAGTCATGCTGCAATACTTTACAGAAGCCTTTTGAGCATTTACATTTATTCATTTAGCAGATGCTTTTATCCAAAGCAACTTTGAGACAACAAGCAATTCATCATAAAGAGGCAAATAAACACAGGAAGTGTTTGTAATACAAAGTTTCAGACATTGTTCAGATTAGTACAAGCTAGACATTTTTAAATGAGCATTAAAAGAAGAAACACAATATCGATCAATTCATTTTCCCCTTTGATATCTGGCACCAATTGGTTATTGTACATGTGTGGAAGAAAAAAAATAAAAAAATCTGGGCCCCTTTCAAATGTGAATTTAAATGCAAATTACTGATACCTTGCCATTATCTTACATTTCAATACTCATATATGATTGTCATCATATATTGCAACTGTAATATGACAGGTTAGATTTGGTGTCAAATAATAAGGTTAAAGAAAAGTAAAAAAATAGAAAAATAGAAAATAAATTTTAATTTCTATTTGTCAATTAGGGTGGGTAGTCAGAGGAACCAAGATGAAGTTATCAATCTAATATCAAAGAACAAACTAGAATGCTAAGAAAAACAATGTCATATTCAGTAAAACATGAAAAATGGAGGTAACACTTTACAAAAAGGTTCCATTTGTTAACATTAATAACAGTTAACAACATAAACTGACAACAACAACAAAAATACGTATAAAGCATTGATTCCAACATTTAAAATGAAAAGTTGTGTCCATTAATGTTAGTTAATGGACCTAGCATTATGGAGGTAACATGGACTAAAAATGAACAGTTGTAACTTTCACAAAGATTAATAAATACTGTAACAAAAGTATTGCTCATTGTTAGTTAAAAATAGTTAATTCATTAAATATAGTTAACAAATGGAACCTTATTGTAAAGTGTTACCAAAAAGATCTTTAGCAATATTCAATAACTACGAATCAGCCTAGTGTATAATTGGTGGAGTTTTAAAATGGACCGGGGGGGGGGGGGGGGAATTGGTTGTATATCAAAATTTGGGATAATTAACATTTCATTTTAAATGCAGACTATGATGCAAGGCCCAGTCTGAGCTTTGAAGAGATATAGATTTCTACTCCACTGGGAGTGTGTGAGTCTTTCTTTGGATGGAGTGACATCACTTTTCGGACTGATCCAGAAGGGAGGAATATGGTAGAGAGCGCCTCTGATCTGCCACTATAGGAAGTATAAAGGGAGGTTCCAGTGAGCATCAGTCACTCTCAACGCACTTGTAGAAAACTACCTAGACCTGACCAAAGTAACCCTATATTACAGGCAAATAAGTAGATAGTGTGAGATTCAGCGCATGTGGATCACACCAATATGGTCAAATTTTGAAGAGGGGAGTAATGAGCATAATAAGTTCAGTAGTCATTACTAAAAATGATTTTTCAGTTTCTGCTAAATTGCCAGTCATAATTATATAGCAAGACAAGTTTAACTCTAACCGGGATGTTTTATTAAATAGATTGACTCGAAAGATTGACTCAAAAGTGAACCTCTTTTATAGGGTGACTGTCAACAGACTGTGAATTCCTTAAATTACTGAGTGCATAGGCAGTTGCCAAACACAAGAACTTGAAATACACAGCAAGTGCAGAACTGACACACTCATGAAACAAATACCTCCAAGTCCAACACTGTCAAAGATAGCATGCTGTGTCGAAAGCTGCTGGATTTCTGCAACAAAAAAAAGCCCATTTCCCATGAGTCTCTCTGCTATTCCAGACTTTCTGCATGGTCAAGGTAGCCCTCGGCCGTTCCCTCGAAATGTGACACCCGTCTCACTTGAGAAACAACTGGTACCAGCACTAATTGAAATTTTGCATGCAAAGTGACAATAGCTGGGCCCTGGGCAGCATGGATTAGACACTGAATGGAGGCGGATTCTTTGTGAACGCCACTGTGGAGGCTGGTGTGCAGACAAGCTCCCTGCATCTGCTCATTCAGCGGACTGAGAAAACACAGGATTGGGAGCAGCCGCTCGCTTTACCTTCTATCTAATCCTGTTTCTGAACCTCTATCACCACCTCTCCACCCCACGCTCTGCCTTTTGTTACTCGCCCCAAAAACTGTAATGCTATGTGTCGGCTTACACTGCAGTGGCCCACACTCGGCGTACAGCTAGAAACGGACGGGATGCATTTACATTTGAAAGCAGATTATTCAAACTTGGCAGGCATTTCAAAGTGGAAGTGTTGATATGAGGGCTAAAATGGCTATGTTAACAAACAATAGCTTTAATTATCCCTCTCTCTGTTGTTTAGAGTGTTATGGAAATAGATTGTGAAAAGCTTAGCTGAAACAAACTTTGCACTAGCACAAAATGCTGAGCAAAAAAAAAAAATATATATATATATATATATATATAAATATAAATATATATATCTCGGAGAAACAGCAGTATTTGTGTAACTTCAGAAATTCTGTACGATCAAATGAAATATTTTGATAGCTTTACAATGATAAACTGACCAATAAATTACAAAAAGCAGAAACTAAGAGAAACGGAAAATATTCATATACACAAGTCATCAAAATAGTATTGTGATGCTAGATTATCATCAAGGCCCTTATTAAAACCAGCTGTACAAGCTATTTTTACTCTTGAACAAAACAAGGTTGTAGATATTATGCGCAAACTTACTAAAGACAAATGTCGAAACATTTTCATTATGCTGGAGAGCATGTTAATATATAATCAGCATTCAGATATTTGTATACAGTATGGGAACAGACACAGCTGCATATGGGACGTCTCAAGTTGAGAGAGAAGTCACAATGTATCATGACATTATGACAGCAAAATGGAATGCATGCTGGGAATATTGAAATAGTGAGGAATCTTTTGTACGACTGGTGTCCTACTTACAATAGATGCCAACTCTGACGTCATAAACAAAATGCAGCTCAACCGCGGCCCTATAGATAACCTGCTTAAAAACATTTTAAAACCATCAAGCATTTAATTGTGATATGCAAATCCAGTGGATATAGTAAGAATTCATTTTCTAAATGTATTCGTTTAAAATCCTACACATAACATTGTGTCATTACACTGAACTGACTGAGACGCAAAGCAGAACAGAAAAAAAGGAAAAAAGCCAAATCAGACAACTTTGAAATAGAGAAATGACACAAAATACATTTTTTACTAATCACTGAGGAGCCACAGGCACAAGAACTAATACTAAATTACACTGTAACTTCAAACCTCTGCATAATGCAAGCGGACATAAAAAAAAAAAAAATAAAAAAAAAAATAGCCTCTGAGGAAAACTTCAAAGTCCCTTAGATTTGCAGCATCATTTGATGTAAAAACACAATGAAGGGCTGATCCATATTTTATGGTCACCTATTGGGAAAAATCTGTCTAAATTCACATGCAAATCCCGCTTGGGCTTGAAAAAAAGCACTTTATTATAATACTAAAGGAGTCTCAGACTCAAGAGAAACAGAATCTCATATCTTGATGGCCATGCAACCTGTTTTAATTATGATATTTCACACAGACAAGTACACATAAATTAAACACAAGAGAACTTGGAGCAAAACGTGTTTGTTACCACATCACAACTGAAATAAAACATCTAAAATTACATGAGAATACACACTTAGCGAGGAGAATAAATACTGTTGTATAAGGCTTTAAGATGACGTCGAATCTCACCGTCCCATCTCCACTACTGCCTGCCATCACTTTGCTTTTAAGGTCGAGGCAGCGTTGACCTCTTTCTCAACTCTCTAATTTTTCATGTGTAAGTGCAACGCTTTGACACCATTGGCTGAAAAACTAGGGTGACAGTCAGAGGAAGAATGTGTATCGACCAATCACTCCTGAGTTTGCGATTAAGCGACCCATAAGGAAAAATAAAAAAAATCTTGATTAGAGGGGGGAAAAAGCATTAAGACATAATATTATGACTATTATTACATAAATTTACACACACACACACACACACACATAATGTATACATACACACACCATCGTTAATTCTGGTGAGTGTGAAATATATATAGTTGCCAAAATCCACTCAATACAAAATATGGAACCTCAGTAGAAAACAATGTAGAAAATCATCATTTATACTTTTATATAGAATGAAAAATGAATAGGAAAATAATGTCATATTCATATGACATTACTTAGAATGTCATATAGAATGAAGTGATAAAAGCAACATTTACATTACAAAAAAAAGAAAAAGGTCAAACAACCTTTTAGGACCATAAATGCTCAATCAGAAAAATTCTTTTAATTCTTTTAATTCCTTCATTCCTTCTTCTTTTTTTATTTATTAGAATTACTGTACATATTACTCATTATTAAAAGCCTGCCACATTTCAATTTAAATTAAATTTGGCAGTGAAAATATTTCAACATTTTAAGCAAGTCCATGAAAAAAATGTATCTTCTTTATTCAAGTGGCATGATTAGTAAAATTAATATTCAAAACTATCTGAAATTGAAAAGTCAGTTCAACATAAATGTAAAATGTTATAATAATGTTTAAGTAGTTATGGTTTATACTGCTCCATGATTTTATTTTAAAGAAAGATTTATTAGCAACAGAAAAAGCAGTCCTGCGGTGCTGTTGAATGAGCTCTTATTAAATTAAAATACAGTTGTGCCTGAGTATGCAAATGTATTAATTGTATTATGATTTTTTATTATTTTTTTTATCTACACTGTTCTTAGCCTTATTATGTGTTGAGCATGCTAAATATCTGATAAAACCTTTAATCCAAAAACAAATAAAATTACCTCGTTTTAAAATCTCCAACCTAAATGTACAGATTTGTGTATGCCTATACTCATCCATTACATGACAATAAACTCAAGTATCATTAAACTTGAGAACTACAGCCACAAGAGGTTCCTGTAAAACCAGCAATGCCTACTTAAAATTCATTGAGCATAATTCACTGGACACAGACACTTCAAACTGCCTGGGACTGGAAGTGTGGTCAGTAAGTGAGAATAAAGGACTGTATTTGGTTGTTTTGTAATTGTATGCTCACTGAAACCTGTTTCATTGTCCAACATGCTGAGTCCAGCATCACCATTTCAGCTCTGAATACCCGCTGCACAGAAGCTTAAAATAACACGTGAATGTGTTAAAGAAATATTAATAGAGAAAAATAAGATTAGCATACCTATAGAAGGGGTTGGGGTTTTAATATTTCACCTCAGAAATGACTGAACAAATAAGGGGCGCGAATCTCGTGCATGGCTCGCGCACACACTCGTATCCGCGCGTGGGATAAAAAATAACCGTTTTAATCCTCCTAGTGCATATTAAAATATGATAAATATATTATTTCTCCAACTCATAAAGTCATTTATCTGATGCTCGCCAAATAAATGCGTTTATGAGCCACCTGTGAGGATTTTACTAGGATATAGTTTGCCTGACAGAACAAGCCCTATCAAAGGAATACGTTCCTGTCAGGGCGAATGTAACCGTTAAAAAATGTCACATTTTTCCGAGTCTCGTTCCACATTCGTTAATTAGCGAAAAACGGTTTCGTATCTTATTTCTTGGATGGCATTCAAAACTAACGTGCCGTGACCGTAAACTCTCAGTTTGTCGGCAAGATGCTGGACTCGCAAAACACGGGGAGAAACGTCTTACCTTCAATAGCCAGGACCGAGGGTAGTGTCCATAAAATCCATAGGATATCCATCATTGGTTTCTTAGGGGAGAAATTATATAAAGTCCAGACATTCAAATAAAATGAGCCCTGAAAGCCATTGATATCAAACGCTGGCGCAGACCGGCTGACTTTCACCTTCCGTTGAATGAATACGATGCCATAAACACACAACTAAAATCCTAAGCGAGTATGGACGAGACCAAATGAGTCAGACGAGGGGTGACGGTGGTTAGGAGCTCCGCGTGAGATCGGGTGGAGGATGAATGTGCATAAGAAACGTAGCTTTATAAATACGAAAAAGATGATTTAAATATTATTTCAATGATAAGAATCGACCCGAGTCGATTCCCATCTGACAGACTACAAAAGCGTCAAACCAGCCAACCCGAAAGCGCAATTTTATTCGGTCCCACCTGTCAATCAATGCAAGAGCGTAACTATTCAGCCTTATCAGCGGATGCTCGGTAGAAAAATTGTGACAATTGGGAATACAGGGAGGAGTGAATTTAGACAGACTCTTGGATGATTTATAAAGATTAATCGAAAATTATGTTTGTTGTAATTGTTGTAATGGTAACGGAGTAGTCTCGCCTTCGTTTTTTCTGTTCACCACATTCTTCATAAAAAAGTAAAAGGTAAGATGGCTTTTAAAATTACTGTGAAACGATGGGTATAAATAAATACCAGAAAGCGTATAAGTAAACATATGTTTATTGTATAAGTGTTTCTAAAGTATTTACGTTATCATGGTACTTAATAATATATGTCAAAAAAAAATACAAATTAGTTAAAAAAAAATATAGAAGCATCTTTCAATGTACAAACAAAATTGTCTGGCATTATGGGCATTTGAAACTTAGTTTTGAAGAGACACAGATGTTTTATATGTAGACACAAGCTAAATCAATGAGAGCAGAATGAGATACAATGTGTCTGGCAGCTGTGACCAACTCACTAGGCCTCATTTGCAATTTTAACAATGTGTGTGTCCAACAATATTTCAATGTGTTTGTGTATGTGCCTAGAACAACTAAAGTGCAGTGTAAAAAGGTCAGTCAGAATAAGCTGATAAAAGTACAAGAGGAAAGCAAAATGTCTCTTTTTTATTCAAATAATCTTTTTTTTTTTTTTTATTTATAATGTTTTGTAAGCTAGTTTATAGAAGTGCAATATAATAAAGCAAATTAATTTGTCCCTCATGAAAATAAAAACAAACAGATTTTCGGACAATGAAACGGCTTTGTGTCTTTGTTCAAACAAGACATCTTGAGCATAAATTTAAATCGTCACCACACTCGGTTTCCTTTCAGTACCCGGGTGATTAAAAAATAAATAAATAGATTATGAACCTTGAAACTTTGTAATGGTTGAATCATGTTTTTATCCACCACTTATTCCAGTGAAAACAGTGTCCCGGCAAGAGATGGAGGTTATATTTGTTATGTGAATAATAATGGCGTATAAGTTAGACACCTGTTCATACTTTTCTACTCGCTATCTCAATTATAAAATAAACACATTTGCAATTTAATAATATAAAGTAGCAAACTTTGTGTAGAAAGAAAGAAAGAAAGAAAGAAAGAAAGAAAGTCCTGTGCTCTCTGGTATGTAGGGCTTTTTTTTTTTATTCTTCCCTACAGCTCAGTTGACTCTTGAAAATCTCTCTAAAGTCTGGACATAGAGTTACCTGATCCCAGCTGGTTGTACTACACATAGCTGTGTGCTGTTACACATCTTCAAATCACTATACAGAATGCCCGGCTTTACCAAGTAATTTGTGTGTGTGTGTGTTTGTGTATGCACATATATATATATATATATATATATATATATATATATATATATATATATATATAAATTTAAAAACGAAAGAAAAAAAGAAAGAAGAAAGAAAGAAAGAAAGAAAGAAAGAACATTTAAAAAGGGTGGTCACTATACAATGCAGGTTGTATTGATTATACTATTGGCAAGCACTGGGGATTTCGGTTGAATGAAAAAATGATGAAAAAAGTAATTAATTTATGAACTGTACTAGAACTGCATTACATCATTACTATTTAATATTCTTAACAATATGTTCTATTTTCCACAAATATTTGTTTTCAGATGAATAATTTAAATAATGTATCTCTGTGGGTTAGAAGACAACAGTAAAATCCATTGCTTACTGGTGTTTCAGTAAATCGATATTTTCTCAAAAAAAACAAAGTGCACAAATCGCATTTTTGCTTTGTTGTTAAATCAATTTCATGAGTGGATTTACCTTAAAGTGAGAATGTGGCCTGAAAACAAGCTTTGATTAATCACCTCCACTGACTTTAAAGCAAAGTACGTTAAGAAATGATACTCGCTAAAAATGTGAAGAAAAAAAAGAGGACAGAAAAAATATCCCTGAAACAGATTACTAATAGATAAGCTTTTGACCTGTCAGTTGTAGTTTGTAAGAAGCGACAGTTGAATTTATGTGCCATTGTGTGCCAAGCCACAAACTAAATTTTGAAATATTCCTTAAAGCAATATACAGTACAACTGATTTCCTGTCTCAACAGCTGGTAGTGTAATCCAAATAATGTTAAGCATAATAACCAAAAACTGAGGCACTGGCCCACGGCGAAGGTGAACACAGGCAGAAGGTAAATTTTGGAGAAGCCCACGAGCTGATTTTCTACACAGATGGAATGAAATGAGTTGTTATATGCGACAGTAGCAGGATATGGGGCACGGATCTCAGATTAATGGCAGCTGAGACCACTTTTACCATTCCCTGCGAGGTCACAGAATTTGACCAAGTAAATCACGGCCGTCTTAGAGGATCACAATATATCAGAACGCAGATATAGACCTATAAGGTGTCTGTCTAAATTGCGGGCAATGGCGGGATTAAGTTATTCAATTCCCTGTTATTGAGTTTGGAATCTGCGTTTTGTTAGTCTATGATCTCATGGAACAAAGCTGTTATTGTAATATAAAGAACTAGCAGTATTTTACTTGAAAATACCAGTCAGTCTGAGGAGAAATATCAAAGGATATAAAACTAGACTAACCATGGGAGACTGGACTTTAATACTTTGACTTATGTCTGCTGGAATATCAAGTAAGAAATGTTTTAAATTATTTTTATCATTTCCCGTATGGAAAAGAATGTGTATTGTGAATTGATACCATTCTCTAATATCACAGCACATCAGAGAGAAAACTACTGTGTGTGTGAACCGTTTCTGGAGGAGTCATTTAGCCTGCTCATTTTTAAACCCAAACCTTCACATTAAAACATTAAGATCGCATTATAACATTAAAATCCAAATAATGGATTGATTTCATATTTTAAAAAGAAATGGTCTAATTTATTTATATAGTTGAAGTTGCTTTGAACTGTCTCATGCATAAACATGTTTAACTGCATAATGTTAATAGCACCAAATAGTTTTTGTGTGGGCTCTGCACATTTTTATGCAAGACCATATACTAAAAAAAAATACTAAATATATAAATAAATACATAATTTAAAAAAATATTTAAAAAATTAGCATGACAGCACTATTCAAATTTAAGTTTTGTTTTGTTTTGCAAAACTAGAAACTTAATCAATGAGTATATCACATGTATTTCATTGTCAAAAAATGTCAATTGTGAAACTTAATACAGAAGCATAATATATAAACAACAATATATGGGTCTAATTAAAATGAATGCAAAGCAAAGCTAACTGAGGGTTTCAAGCCGAGTTTTGCCCTATTTTGGTGTATATTTTGACTAATTACAGATAAAAAGAAAATGAATAAATAAAAGATAATACTGAAGGTTATGCTCAAAAGTTCAACACATCACACAAATAAAGCGTATCTTTCTGATAAAATATTGTATGTGTAACTGTGACGCCACTGAAAAACTAAAGTAGCAAATTGCTTCAACAGTGCCACCTAGGGGTAGGGAGATACACTTCTGTCTTCATTCTCATTATTGAGTATCTAGTTTTTATCAGATGTAGTTGTTTTCTTTTAAAAAATATCTTTAATAAATAATTAAACTTCGGGTAATAGTAAATGGATTGGATTCAAAAGAAAATGCCAAAATTGTATCTCAAGTAGGCCTACTCATGCCTCACAAATCACCTGTAAATCAATTATTTTCATCCATGACATACAGTACATACACAAAATCTCACATTTTAAGATGAAAATCAATGTTCTCCTTGTATCCATTCAAAAGCAGAGACATTAAACAACCTTTTAGACTACGTTCAAGCCACCCTTATCTGTATTTAGTTACTGGCATGGCTGTCTGCAGAACTTAATGAAGGTAGGCTTTAAAGTGCTCTGCTATCTGTTAATTATGTGTGCTTGATCTCTGACCTTTGTGTCAGATCCTGGCTGCTCTATAATCTGAGAAGACTCTTCAGATGTGGATTAACCCTCGAGGGACACTGCCTCACAGGTCAGAGAGAAAAGATAAGGCTTTTATACTGGCACTTCACATTCAAGGCTTAAAATTAAACTTGGGCTTGACTTGAAGCGTATTCCACTTGGGGTTTCTTTTGCGGTTACATCTTTTTTTTTTTTTTCCTATTTTAAGGTGATAAATGAGCCTTCCGGCGATAAGGGTTGAATATAATGTGTGAATTTGAAAGTTAATGAATTCTATTCTTTAGAGTGAGCGCAATAATCAAACCCATTGATATACAACGCCAGCTCTCTGTACTTCCCCTGTGGTCAGGTTTAGTTACTGCTTATCCCATTCACTTAAGTCATCCTATTAGTGTTTCAGTGACTCGCTGCCAAAATGTGAATTTAACCTCAATTAGGCTGTGCAGATTTAATCATGAGGCCAAAAGTCCTGTCCCTTTTTAATTAACTTATGGAGGATTATTACCATGCGAAGTGCAACTTATGTGATCGGAGTTCCTATAAAAGACGAAGGAAAAAATGCAGTAAAGCTATTCGTGTGAGATCAGAGCTAAATTGGAGGAGAGTCATTCTTATAAAGTAGGTTTAGCCATTTCTCATACCGCATTACCTCACTTATGGGTTGTTTCGTCGCAAGAATGCTTTGTTGAAGCGCTCAGTCAGTGTGTCACCGTGTAGCATTGCATCTTTATCCGTTTATGAGGAAGAAAGGCCTGTGTTAAACAGTCTCGGAGACCCAAACCTCACAAATCAGCCACTGCAATTCAGGACTTGGGTTTTATCACCAAAATAAATCCACGTCTGTTACGGAAAAACATAGCCTCTGCAAAAATGACTCAAATGACGGTCATAGAAAGGCAAAAGGCATGTTTCAATGTTTGTCATCAATCATAGAGCTTATTCTAATTGATACAGCTCTCTTCATATAAAGTGATGATTGCTCCAGCAGCCATGCCGAAGTACTTTGGAGGGGTGACTTTAGAGCCAGACCTCCTGTAATGTTCCTCAGGTGGACGTAAAGAAGAGTGGCTTTCATTAGCGACATGAAACACAAGCTCCCTGTCCACAGCTTTGTTCACTTTCCAAATGCAGATTTGCCAGAATTCCCTTGCAAAGCTCCTGTGCATCCTGTCAGATTTCTTGTAGCTGAAAAATATAATCCCAAGAAGGGGATTTTCTCACGTGCACCTGTGTGCGCATGTCAAATGCCATATGTAACTCTAGACAAAACGTGCGTTTGTTTCTGTGAAAAGCCAAAACATATGTTGATTTTGTGGAGGATGCTTCAAGCTCCCTATATTTTTATTCAAAACAGATTGTTTTGTTAAAAGCAGAGAAACATTGGAAAAATTACATCGATAATTCCCATTAACCCTCATTCAATTTATAATATTGGTCTTGAAAAGCATCAAAAGGTTATACAATTTAAAATCATATGTTAAATTGTAGTCTAAGTGGCCTTGTTGAAAATACAAGAATATTTTTTCTGTCTGAGATGTTATGGAAAAAGTGGACACATCTAATCTAATTTGGATACCGGTGAAGGACAAATTGCAGAAAATTTAGATTTATATTTTCTTTTAAATAAAGGGGGGAAAAAAGAAAAGAAAAAAAGTAACGCAATAAATAAATAAAGGATGGATTATTATTACTATTACCAGAAAGAAAGAAAGAAAGAAAGAAAGGATTATTATTATTAATATGATTATTATACAGCTGCATTGTTTTTACTTCTGGGTCTTTATCAAGCTAGATAAAAAGCTAAATAAAGTTTTATAAAAGCAAGATAAAGAAAAAAGTAATAAACAAATAATGGATTATTATTACTATTACTGTAATGTTGTTTTATTACTATTATTGTAAACAACTGCAATGTTTTTACTTATGGGCCTCTATAAAGTTAAATAATACATACAAATAATTAAGTAAATTAATGGTGAATACAGTTTTGAGATTTCTGCTATACATTTTTACATTTCCCCCCCCTTAGTTTAATTCGCTAATGCAATGAGCTCACCACTTTCAAACAGATTCCTACTGTAAGTTACTTTCTGCAAATTCGGTAACTATTCATTCTGTGTTGTTCTTCTTCAGGAGATTATTACCGTGCTACATCTGGAAGATATTTTCCCGATTTACCACCAGGCCTGTGGAGCACTCATTTTTAATCACTGTTTCGTGGTCTGAGGGCGGCTGGGAGCACCCATTTCTTACTGGGCTCCTCAGTACCACATTGACTGTAAAGAAATACAGCGTTGTGCTAGGGAGCTCTCAGCGGATGTTTTATTAATGGATGGAGATGACAGTGTTATGGCCAAGGCAGAGATCTGTCCCTTTAAAACCCCAGCAATTGCTTTTTCAGAATAATTTCAAGGTGTTTAGATGGTGCCCTGACATGAATTACTCTCCAGATTTTCTCCCGTTCGGGATGCAGTCACCCTTCACCCCAGCTGTCATGCCTATTTATAATAGTTTTAAGATTGAAGTTACTTTTTTATTTTAGAACTTTAAAAAAAAATGAATTGTTCATTTAAGAAAAAAAAAATCATCTAATGAGCTCTTTCAAAACTCTTAACATTTAATTTGTATTTAAATAATGGAAAACATACGTGATTCTTCTGGGTAAAGAAACTATTTTAAATGAACAGAAATTTAATTAAACTTATATTATAACTGATTGAATTCATAACATGATTTATTTTAAAAAAAATGTGTAAATAAGTCATTTTAGGGGTAAATGAGTGTAGACGAGTGACTTTAATTTTTGTTTTTATAATAATCGATAATAATGATCCTTTTGTATAAAGAAGCAATTACTAATGAACATAAATTATAGGCTATACCTTATATTATCATTCTTTTAAACTGATAACATGATTTTTAAATTTTGAGTAACTTTAGGAATAAAAAAATGACATGGCATTTCCAAAAAGAATACTCACTGCAATACTCATTTTCTGTACTGAACTATAAAACTACAGTTTTAAAATAAAAACAACAATTTTAGGTAACACTTTACTTGTGTAATGCATTATAAAAGTTTATTTAATGCAATTATTATGCCTTTTAACGCACCTTATAATGCATCATACAATCTCATGAATAATTGTAACCATAGTTAATACATTCTAACACTTATTAATTCATTGTTACACTATTTTGTTGTTACACATTGTTACACTACGCATTTTAGATTTGGGTACAATTATTTCTAACAAGATATAATGTATTACAATGCACATTAAGAACAATTATAATGCATTATAACCCTTTATAATGCATTGTACATAAAGGCTTTAAGTAAAGTGTAACCCAATTTTAATTTTTTTTGTAATGCATAAAATTACACATAGATTTTATTCTCTCTCTTACTTTTTTTACCAGCCCTTTGATGTGCTGATGCTTTGCCAGTATTGTAAATTGTGCCAATAAAGTACTTTGAAATTTAAATTTTATTAAAAACAAACATTATGCATGTACTGTGTTTCTTTCTTTCTTTGTACTATTAAAAAAAATAAAATTCAAATAAAACTTTTTACCCTAATACAATTATTGGATCAGCATCCTTTACAGATTGAAAAATTAGCAATGTTTGTCAGGCTATAAGAGCTTCACAGAACTTAATTAATAGCCAGTTAACTATAGCAATTAATTACTTTTTTTTCTTGAATATATACAGGACATAAACGTTACAAATATGGTTTTGTGTATGTGTGTGTGTGTATAAGCGACTGTGTGTGTATTACTTTGTCCCAGAGTTGGGAAATAGAGCAGAAGAATATAAGAGTGACATACAAGAATCTGGATCATTCTGCCTCAAGATGAGCGGGGGCAGCGAAATAGCAGACTGAAGGATCCAGGGGTCGTTCCCATGACAACCTTTGCCCAGGGAGTTTGCTGACCCCTTCAGCCTGCCAATACAAGCAGAGTACAGATTGTAGGTCACATATGGCACAGACGATCCAATCAGGACTAATCTGGCTTGACTCAGGGTCATAAATTACACTGCAAAGCTGGCTTCTACCCGGGCTTATCTCACTGGACAGGTCAGGGCAACATTAATGTGACTTTATAGGAAAACAATACACACAAAGGAATCTAGTATTGGAGTAAACACTTGTTAGCATGATGCTTTTCTGTCCCCCGCCAAAAAAAAGATTTTCCAAGGGAGAAAAAAAAAAACATATTCAAAAACAATAAATCAATGGCATAAATTTTTCCACTAACATCAGATGAATGACCAAAGCTAAATGCTGTGGTGACAAAAAAACAACAACAACAAAAAAACAAATCTGAACATAAGGCTCAATCAATAAATCAATCAATCAAATTTCCCCTGCATCCCAATTGTGGAACCACAAAGGGAGCCGTTAATCTTTCTTTTGTGTGTGTGTATAAATTTGTTAACCCAAGGCTTTGTCAGTGACTGGTACTCAAGCAGACATATGCAGACTTAAAAGGAATCTTTTGGACTCTATTTTCTCCGTTTGGCCCATCTGAAGCCCTCTGGTTCTGACATGCTTGTAGTCTTGTGCATTATTTATAATATTCTGTAGCAGTGGAGACAAACTGCTGAACAAGAGGTTCATGTCTAGAGTAAAATAAGATATTCAGTGTGCAAGAAACTGGCACAAAGCAAGATTGCTGACAGATGGGCAGCCATATTCTGTGCTTCATAGCATTTGCCAGGCTCTCATTTTTAATGATAGAGATGTTTCGTATGGCAAAACCTTTGTTTGCCTCGTCTGACACCATCACACAGATCAACTGCCTGAGGTCAGTACATTTTTTGTGTGTGTGTGTGTGCTGTTGTTTGTTTTGTTTGGGGGGTTAAACAAAAATATTAAGCAGCACAACTGTTTTCAGCATTGATAATAAATGTTTCTTAAGCAGCAAATCAGCATATTAGGATGATTTCTGAAGGATCATATGACACTGAAGGCTGGAGTAATCACTGCTCAAAATTCAGCTTTGCCATAACAGGAATAAACTACATTTTAAAATATATTAAAATAGTTATTTTAAATTGTAGTATTATTAGTATAATTGTAGTAAACAGTTATTTTAAATTGTAGTAATATTTCACAATATTACTGTTTTACTGTTGTTTTCTTTTTTTCTTTTCTTTTTTTTTCTCTTTTTTTTATCAAATAAATGCAGTCTTGTTGAGCAAAATATTTTTTTAAAATAGTATTGGATTCCATGAACAAACAAACAAATAAATAATGTAAAAATGAGTGCTGTCAAATGATTAATCGTGATTAACTGCATCCAAAATAAAAGTTTTTGTTTACATAATATATGTATGTGTGCTGTGTATATTTATTATGTATATATAAATACACACACATGCATGTATATATTTCAGAAAAATATCCTATGTTTATATATTAAATATATTTATTTATAATAGAAATTATATGAATATAAATATAGACGTGATTATTTTCAAAATATATACTGTATATGTGTGTATTTATATATACATAATAAATATACACATAACACACATATATTATGCAAACAAAAACTTTTGGATTCGATTAATCGCGATTAATCATTTGACAGCACTAGTAAAAATATCTATACATATAGATAAATGTACTTAAGAAGCACTTGTACAATACTTAAATTAACCTTATTTTTATTCCACAAAAAAATTTAAATAAAAAAATGTAACACTTGTGTAAAAACTGTTTTTTTTTTTTTTTTTAGAATCTATCGAGGAAAAAAAGTAATAGTCCAGACAGAGTACATGTGGATTATAGATACTCTGCATACTTGAGTCCTTATAATGTGCCTTTATCCAGAGAGACCCTGTACAGATTTCCTATACCATAATTCGTTTTTATTAAAGGCTTCTTAGTTTTTCTGGTTACTGGTCGACTGCTCTCAGAGTCACAGAGGACGACCAAATCAGCAGGGGAACAGATAAGTATGATTTATTTGTAATGTCTTTGGAACAGCAAAACAGAGAAAATACAACCACCGGAGGGCCTAGTTTTATTTGGAGATGGTAGAGAAATTTAAGACAAAGTTTAATGTACTCTGTTTTTATATACTGAAACATTATCTACTGAAACATTATCCTACGGTCTGCATCTGAGAATGTCTGTGATTTGTATATAAAATATATATATATATATATATATATATATATATTGTTTTTCCAAGTGGGTCAAACACACTTGTTGAAACACTTAGTTTCACCACACAATACACACACACACACACACACACTAAACACGTCTGCTTAAATGGTTATATAAAGATGCGTCCACTAATCCAAATGCAATCACTAAAAAAAAAAAAAAAGCCAGAGAAGAAATAAAGCTCTTAGAAATGAGCAGATGTTAAAAATTCAAAGCAAATTAAAGCACCACACATATAAGCTGCAAAGGTCAACGATTAGGACTCGTGTTGATGTAAAGAAGCTATGTTTTCCATTTCAGAGCAATAAAGTATACATCTGTTAAGTCCACTCGCCTTGTACGCGAAGTTCAAATGAAGAGGGCAGACTGAGCTCAAAATGCCAGCTTAAAGAAAAGTTCACCAACGCCTCCTATCTCTGCCCCCTGGATGGAGATTTCATGAATGAACTGGTAATAATCACGGGTGAATGGACTGTCACCTTTTCCAGCGAACGAGGGCCAAACGGAAATATAGAAACCGAGAGAGAGGGCAGCCACACAGCAGTTTTTAATGGACAGATGTGAAGGTCTCGACGAGACTCGGCGGTTGGCAAGCACGAGTGGACGAGGTCTGGGGAGAACGCTGAGCTCCGAGACCTCATTTAGCCTCTCTGCCGTGCTGACAGGGAGGAAGCAATCAGAAGTGATATTCCAAAACCAGACATGGGATAACTCATATTTTTCAGATGGGAGGTAAAATTCTGCAGCTGCAGAACTAAACTAATATGATTTTGTCATTAGCAGTAATTAGATTTTTCACACAGGATCAAAGTAGCCGCCTCCGGAGACCATCAATCAAGTCGTGTTGTTTGGCTAGATTTAGAGAGATGTCATTCAGAAATATTTAACATTCCATCTGAACAAACCAGTTTTTTTTTCTCTAAGTATGTCTTGAAATCTGTTAAACAGCTGTTTATACTACACTTAGGGGCCGTTTTTAAATTTTCTGGCCAAGGACATTGTTACAGTGTATTTTCCTACAATTTTGTCATTTTTGTTAGAGCAACAGAGTATGGGTTTTTTGGTTTACATCCTATATGCATTCCACACGTAACACAGTTTTCTTCACATTTGACTGTGTTAGGATCTAATTACATGTCATTTATGCATCTGGAAAAATGTCTGCCAAAGTAACTCATACTGCATTCAAAGTATATTTTAATAAGGATGTTTACCTTGGGAAATGAACCCAAAACCCAGGTGTCATAAGCACCATGTCAAGTCAAAATACAGAAGCACTTTCATTACTGAAATAGTCCAGATATGTTTTCAGTACGAATAACAACTAAAATTAAAAGAAAAATACATGAATGTTATGCAAGATTTGCTTTGATTGCTTAAATCAAAGCTTTTCAAATTTCACATTTATTATGTCATTTTAATTACATTTATAGCTTCTTAGAAATATTAAATATGAAAAAACAACATCAATGTACACTATAAAATTTGATTATCCATTTTGAGATTTGCTCAAAATAATTTGCATTTAAATTATTAGCACTTTTAAAGATTAATAACTGATAAATGACAGCAAGGCAAGGTAATCCAAAATTAAAATGAGAATGCACAAACAAATATACCACATCAATTGATAAATACTACTGTTCAAAAGTTTAGGGTTAATATGCCATTTTTTTAAGAAATTAACACTTTCTCAGTAAAGGCATTTACATATTTACAAAAGTAATTTGGAATTTTATATTTGAAAAAGCTTGGAAAAAAATATTAAGCAGCATTTAATGTTTTCAACATTGATAATAGGAAATGTTTCTTGAGCATCAATTCTTCAGCATATGAGAATGATCTCTGAAGGATCATGTGACACTGAAAACTGGAGTAATGGCTGCAAAAAAATCAGCTTTTCATCACAGCAATAAATTACATCTCATAAAATAAAAAAATAGTTATTTTAAATTGTAACAACATTTGACGAAATTATTGTTTTGACTATATTTTTCAATTATTTTGATTGAAAAAAATTTGAAAAAAAGGGTATATTTAAGGGTGTTGGTGTAATCTAATAGGTTGTTTCAGTTATGTTGTTACTTAAATAAAATCACTTATGAACCGCATGAAGCACATATCTGACAAAACGTTCATTTTAACATGATAAAACATCCTTGGGAATTAAACAAACTTCCAAAAGAAATGTCATTCTGTATAACGACTGTATGAAATATTACAGCCAAAAAGACATTCATGTAAATCAGAAAAGCTCTCCGACAAATTACTCGGCAAAACTTTCGAATGCTTACAGCGCCACTCGGCTCTTCATTCACCACCCGGGCATACACAATGTGACAGAAATGCAGAGTTTGGGTTTGAGGGCACTAATGAAATTAAGCGCTAGAAACCGAATGTGTTCCCTCTCACAGCTCTCAAGCGCTGGGTCTTTAAAGAATTGTTCAGGTTCACCGCGCAGAGCTGCAACTCTCTGGTGCTGTCATGTGCACGGGAGCATGAAGGATTTCATTTCAAAATCACACGGAGGTCACCTCCCCAGTGTCTTGTTTTTAGGGAAGCATCTTATCTGAAGTGTGAAGGTGGCGGCGATTAGAAGTTGCGAGCAGGAAGGAAAACGAAAAAAAAATCAGGGTGTTGAGGACGAGGTGGCAAGTTTTTTTAAGTTTGATGCTAATGCGAGCTGAAACGCTCCTCTAATGCCACTGCTCCAAATGGGAAAAATTGACTTTCTGAGGAGAGGTGCCACAAGCCAGCACTCCAAGAAGCCGGAAAGAGGCTAAGTGGAGTGTTCTGAGCAGGCAGCAGCGAAGCCAGGAGCACAAGCAAATATTTCATGAGTAATTTAATATCTGGAACATGAACGCTTCCCCCGTATCATGGGTTGCAAGAAGACACAGACATCCAGCGATCTGGGAGAGAGAGTCAGGCAGGGGAAACACGATGGAGACTGGCATAGGGAGGAGGGGGCAAGAACCGTGTGCATGTATGTTTCTAAGGGCCAGTTAAGGGTTGAGAACACCCGCAATACTATGCTCTGGGTCATTGCCCGGACTCAATCTGTCTTGGCCTAATGCGCCTTGAACAGCGTGCCTGCTTACGGTGGGGTCAACGGCAGATGCACGCAACCTATCAGCAGGAGTTTTGCCTTGTCATCCTGCAGGGTCCTCCCTCAGTAACCTCAGTGACCGATCATGTGTAATGAGCAGCCATTAAAATAAATCTGTGGTTCTAGTGTTTTGTTTTTTGAATTTGTGGACCCGTGTCTGCTCTACCTTGATTGTACGGCTGAATAGAATGAATTGCAGGGTAAACGTTGCATGCTGTCATCCATGGGTAAACGGGAGACAGCAAGACATTTTCTAAGGGTATTTTTGTTGACGTTGGGTCACTAAAATGACAAGCAGCTCCACAACTGCCACAGGGTGTGTCTTAATCAGCTCCCTAGTTCAGTAATAACTGCACTTCCTAGCGAGACCATATTGCAGGACTGTCCCATAGTTGAATTCATTTGTGCACCAAAAATGTTCACTCCCTAGAAAAATGCAATCGTAAATGTATGAAAATAGAGGCTTAATTTTAGTCTTTAATAGGGACTTTCTTTTTAATTTGCTCCCTTTATGAATCCCTAACATGCATAAAAGGGAAACAATTCTGTAATTTGTATTTGTTAAAAAAAGAAGTAGATAAAATAATGGCATTGGCAAAATATAATTAAAACAAACAAAAATATAGAACAAAATTTATTTTCAGTTCATTCATATGATTCTCAATTAAAATTATACTTTTGACCACTTTTAATGTTGTTCTTTTGAACTTTTTATTTGTGACCCTGGATCACAAAACCAGTCATAAGTGTAAATTTTTCTGAATAAATAAGCTTTCCATTGACGTATGGTTTGTCAGGATAGGACAATATTTGGCTGAGATACGACTGAAAATCTGGAATCTGAAGGTGCAAAAAAAAACTCAAAATATTGAGAAAATCGCCTTTAAAGTTGTTCAAATAAAGTTCTTAGCAATGCATATTACTAATCAAAAATTAAGTTTTGATATATTTACAGTAGGAAATTTACAAAATATCTTCATGTAACATGATCTTTCCTTAATGTCCTAATGATTTTTGGCATAAAAGAAAAATCAATAATTTTGACCCATACAATGTATTTTTGGCTAGTGCTACAAATATACCCCAGCGACTTAAGACTGGTTTTGTGCTCCAGGGTCACATTTATTAAAATTTCTGGGGAAAAAAGTATCATGTTTCTACAAAAAAACAAACAAAAAAAAAACACCTATACATATAGAGTCTCTTATATGCTCATCAAGGCTGTATTTATTTTATCAAAAATACAGAAAAAAAACCTTGAAATTTGTAACATTGGTGTCCTATTTTAATATATTTTAAAATTTATTTCTGAGATGCAGCGCTGAATTTTCATCAGCCATTACTCCAGTCTTCAGTGTCACATAATCCTTTAGAAATCATTCTAATTTGTTGATTTATTATCAGAGTTGAAACTGTTGTGCTGTTTAATATTTTTTGGAACCTGTGGTACTTTTTTCTTTGATGAATAAAAAGTCAAAAAGAACAACATTTATTCAAAATAGAAATATTTTCAAACAATATAAGTCTCTGCTATCACTTTTTATCCATTTAACACATTCTTGCTGAATAAAAGTATTAATTTCTTTAAAAAAAAAAAAAGACAAAATTTACTGACCCCAAACTTTTGAAAAAGTAGTGTATATTGTAACACAAAATTTTTTATTTCAAATAAACACTGTTCTTTTTAACTTTTTATTTAGAATTAAAGAATTCTGAAAAAAATGTATCACAGGTCCCAAAAATATTAAGCAGCATAACTGTTTCCAACATTGATTATAAATCAGCATATGTGACCCTGGAGCACAAAACCAGTCTTAAGTCGCTGGGGTATATTTTTAGCAATATCCAAAAATACATTGTATGGGTCAAAATTATCTATTTTTCTTTTATGCCAAAAATCATTAGGATATTAATAAAGATCATGTTCCATGAAGATTTTTTTGTAAATTTCCTACCGTAAATATATTAAAACTTAATTTTTGATTAGTAATATGGATTGCTAAGAACTTCATTTGGACAACTTTAAAGGCAGTTTTCTCAGTATTTTGATTTTTTTGCACACTCAGGTTCCAGATTTTCAAATATTACAAAACTTAGACTTAAAAACTTATTAAAAAACAACAACAACAACAACTTACCAGCCACAAATGTTTGAACGATAGTGTATGTATGTCTTGCTAAAAAAAGTATCTCATAACAAACTAAATTTAGGAGTTGAATCAGGTAGAAAAGACCACTTTTTACATTGTACTGTACAGTAGTAATGTGTCAGACCATTTCTAATGTCCAAATATATGTTCAAGACATACTGATCCACATCATCACGAACTAGGGAACAAAATGAGACACAGTAACAGTTTCCCCAAGAGTAATGTATCAGTATATCATTAGGAGGAAACCAAGGACAACATGCAAATTAGCAACACTTGCTGAAGGTCAACCGCAGGAGTGATCTAAATTCAAAGCATGGCTACACATCACTACATTATCTGTAATTATTCTCAGTGTGGCCAGTAAATATGACTATGAGGATGGCATTATTTATCGTTATCCCTGTCTAATGCCCTAACTGAAGGCAAGAGTTTTCTAACAAGCAAATATCCCGTTAAATAAGTGAATAATTCATTCTCACAAACTTTTTTCCTTTCTTTCTTCATTTTTTAAACCCATCTATGTAAAGCTAGCTCATGATAAGCAGGTAAGGGCAACTCTGACATGCAGAATCTGTTGGAAGCTCGTGAATTTTTAAGAAATCCCTGGGAAAACACTGCCAGCAGCACACTGAGTGAAATGATGTTAGTGCTTGTAAGAACACGGAGCATGTATTAAGCAAAATTTAAAACTATAAGGCATACAGTAGCACAGCAAGGACATGCAGGTACAGTATAAGTGATGTTTTTAGCATCTAACAGCTCTTAATATTTGAGACTGTTTAGGGTGTTATGAAAATTAATGAATGAAATATAATCATTTTTAAATCAATTTGTAAGAATTGCATGAATGTGCTGAATGTGCAAATGCATATATGGACATTCTTACAATCCTTATATACATAAGTCTTCATATAAATATAAATCACACAAAATTAATAATTAAATTAAAAACTTCACAGGACACATAATACACATGACAACCTGCCTTAACCTGAAATGTATGAAAAATACTCTTGACCAAAAAAAAAGGTTATTAACATAGCACTTTTCAAGAAATCTAGCACAAATACAAAAAGCATAAAACAGTAGTTCGTAAAATAGATAAATTATATAATATAAAGTCATGCACGGTGCAGAAATTTGCTGAGCTTGCCTTAATGGTTTCCAGGACAGTTGTATTGTTCAGTTACTGATCCAAGAACAATAACAAAAATAGAGGAATACTGGAATTTTTGTTTGGAGGCTAAAATTCAATACGTAATATCGTAATTTATGTATCGTAATTTATGACTTTATCCTCAATACATCATAAATTAGGATATTAAATATTGAGGGTTTGAAACAAAGTTTTAAACAAAACCACTGTTAGAGAAAACACGCATTTATGAAATTTATAGCTACCAAGACAGCTTTTGTCACAAAAATAATACACTTCTAAATTTAATTAGTTAGTAAGTTAGTTACTTAGTTGTTTATATTTAATGCCATGTCAGCATATAAGGCTATCTTCATGGCAGTTGGTAAAATACAAGATTTACAAACACAAAAATACAGCAGATAAAATTATACAAGATTTTTTTTTTTTTTTTTTAAATCTAAATTTCTTTTCAGATGAAATCTTACTAAACAAGTCTCTGAGTAAGCGTACTCCATAAAAAAAGTTTTCTGCTTGCATTAAAACTAGGACAATCCAATAAAATGTGTTTATACACTTCTAAATACATTTTATCTTATCTTCTGCTGAGGACGTTTTAAACAAGGTATGTGAACCTTATTTTAACTTTGTTGTTCAGTCTGTTGCCTCCATGGTCCTGAGGGCAAATGCACAGGTCAGCAGATAACAGCACAACACATTTCTCCTGGACACGCAATTGGTTATTCCATGCCACTGGAAGCAGCCGTTGCCCTTTTTATTCTGAACGCTGATCAAAGCCCTATCCTTAAGCCTGCAGCCTTAATCACTCTAATGGCTTTTGATTAGAGTGATTACAGGTCAAATGGGACACACCAACAACTAGTCACTCTTTGAGGATGTACATTTTAATGTACTTTTTTCCCACTAATAAATATTTAACCCAAAGTATTTCTTAATCTAATGGACAATGATACACTATGAAACTATTAAATGCAAGAATAAAGCTCTGGTACATTTCAAAATATTCAAAAATGCGTTATGGGGGTTACGACGGGGGTCCTTGGTTCAAAAAAAGTTTGAGAAACCCTATGATAGTGAGAGCTGGGATTTCAAAGAGTTTTATAAACAAGAAACAGAGATGAACCAATTCACCCAACCATGTTTTGATTCACACTCGCTTAGCTTTGAAAAGCTCTCAGAAGAGATTGCTTTAATTCCCTTTGAATCTGTACTGTGTATAATGTGTATAATGTGTATAATTTTCCATCTGCTTCGATTAGACACGCTGACCATTACTGAAAAAAAGGCTGAGCCATATGTGTTTAATCAATGTGTGTGCATATAAATATGTACATGCTTACATGACCGTGTGCACTGATGCAAATGTGCTCGGAAAAAATGTGAGTGGAAGAGTGCACATATGCATTAGGGAATAGCCACGTTTCCTCTACAATATGAATGCTTGCACGCCTGTATGTGAGTGCATGTATGTAACTGTAATATTTGCTGTAGGCATTGTTCTCTGCAAAAGAGGATGCCGTTTGGATGATTCCCTCCTGCTGGTCCAGTGCCAGACTGGATAACGGGTGCGATTCAGGGGTCACTGACTGGTGAGAGCTGACCTTTTGAACTATGGGATATTAGTTGCCCATGTCGATTCTCTTACCCCCTCTGGCTTCTCTGCCCGGTTACCCTGTCTGAAAAGATCAAGTGGAGAGATCTGCCATTCTAGTGGAGCAGCTGGCATTACGTAGAATAAAACAGCTTTTCCATGCCACAGACTTTTCATTTCATGTGAGTGTCATTTTAAACACATTTGTCAAAAGTACTATTAATTCCTTATGTTGTCCTGTTTTTTTTTGTTTGTTTGTTTTGTTTTTTTAAAGTCAGGAGTTTTATGTATTCAGGACGTTACTCCTACAATACAGTACTTTTTTATGACTCAAATTAAACATGTCTAAATGTACACGATAAAAAAATTACAAATAATTTTAAAATTATTTGTAATTTTTTTATCGTGTACATTTAGACATGTTTAATTTGAGTCATAAAAAAGTACTGTATTGTAGGAGTAACGTCCTGAATTTTTTTTACTACTAATGGATTTTTGCCAAGTCTCCTGGAGATATGCATTAACCTATAAAAACAAAAAATTTATTAAGAAACATTTAAGGCGTTTCTCCAATTTCTATAACTAGAGTTTCAAACTAATATCCTAAAATTACACACATATAGACATAATAAGAATGTAAAATATTTCAAAATTATATATACTTTCATTGCATTTAATCATATGTGACCCTGGACCACAAAACCAGTCATAAGGGTTACAATTTTTTGAAATAGAACAATATTTGCCTGAGATACAACTTTGAAAATCTGGAATCTGAGGGTGCAAAAAAAGTCAAAATATTGAGAAAATTGCCTTTAAAGTTGTCCAAATGAAGTTCGTAGCAATGCATATTACTAATCAAAAATGAAGTTTTGACATATTTACGGTAGGAAATTTACTAAATATATTCATTGAACAAGATCTTTACTTAATATCCTAATGATTTTTGGCATAAAAGAAAAATTGGTCACTTTGAACCATACAATGTATTGTTGGCTATTGCTATAAATATACCCGTGATACTTAGACTGGTTTTGTAGTCCAGGGTCACATATAAATAAATACATTAAGTGCCAAAGCTATAACATTTTTCTGAAAGAATTTTCATAAAAAATATTTCCTTAAATTAGTAAGTATTGTGAAGGTAATTTTTAAAATGAAGAATTTTAAATTAATCTTAACTAACACTCCTCTTCCTTGCATGCCAACATTTGTATGCTTTTGAGAACAAAATGTACCAGCACTTTAGTTAGTGTGTTACAATAATGGATGCATATGGACAAGATGGCTAGACGTCTGTCTGAATATAAAAATAACAACCCATGACTTAAGTAATGAGCTGAAGTAATCAAAAACCAAATTCATTTTGCCAGTAACAGAGGGGACGTTTGCTAAATTCCACAAAAGAACCAATTATAGAAAAATGGTGTAATGAATTATGTCATCTTTGCCATGTACCTATAAACTGTTGTATTCTTTTTATTGTGGGAATTCTGCATGATTAAAATGAGGTCCTCCCAGCCGGGATTAAAGCATGTTCAAAGGTATTGTGTGGAGTCTGTCTATTACTGCTGTACAGCAGGTTAAAGGAACACTAAAGTCCCGAGTGATAATGTTCAAAATGGCCGAGACATCATCCGGCTCAGTAGACGAGCTAGGTATAGTATAAATTTGTATGTGTATATATTTCTGTAATAATAATAATAATAATAATAATAATTTGCTGTTGTTAAATTACCACCATTAACAATGGTATTAACTCATTTTAAAAATGTAATTAATTAAACAAAAAATATATACATTATCAACAATGTAAATGTCAGTAGTTTTTGTTTTTTTTTTTACTTTATCTTATATTTTACAATAATAATACTAACAGAAAAAAAATCTCTACCTAACCACCATCATATTCATTCTCACATTGTTGTAACTGAGAACAATGCTCATGAAATTCCCAAAGTGTCAATTGTCAGTAGGTGAGTTTTCCGCAGTCCTGCTTTGCTTCAGTGTGCTACACAGTTCGTATGAAAGGGCTAGAGGACACTCTGGATAAAATCAGTAAATGGATCTGCACAACCGTCAGCAGTGAAATAGGCATGAAGCCTGAAGAGGCACTCACAACAGATGGAATTTCCACTCCATTGTATGGCATACAAAACATAGGATGGAAGTTACACAAAAACACACGCACAGGCCTTGTTCTCTGCTGCTTCTCTCTCGCTCACAAACACACACACACACACACACACACCTGCATATATTCAGGGCAGACTTGGTGGCCGTCATCTGACCTAAACATATCGGGTCATGCTGCCTTGTGTGTTCCTACAGGGCACATTGTGTCAAAATGCCACAATCCTGACGGAGGGCTGAAAACGAGTTGAAGGTCAAGGTGACCGGATGAAAACAGGAGGTCCAGGCAATCAGCGTGAGGAGCACTCAAAAGCAAAGGGGGTCTGTTCTGTTTGCCCCAGAAGGAGAAGCAAGAGGCAGAGGCCCTCTCATTATTTCAGAATCTGTGGCAGCAGACAGCAGACACTGCGGGCGACAAACCCGGCATTCACAGCAACCTACTGAGGCATGAGGCGGGGGGCCAACATGGGTGAAAACATTGTGTACTATTGAGAGACAAGTGGCAATGGTGTTTTGAGTGTTTTTTTCTGCTTCAGTAGTTCTAAAAAGGATTACGCTGAATATTTAGGCATTCTCGCACAACACTAAAACACCCACATAAATCTACAACAAGTGCGAATGATTAAAGGAACAGTTCACCTAAAAATGAAAACTCGCTGAAAATTCACTCACATTTAGGCCATCCAAGATGTCGATGAGTTTGGTACTTCATTGAAACAGATTTAGAGAAATGCAGCATTACATCACTTGTTCACCAATGGATCCTCTGCAGTGAATGGGTGCCATCAGAATGAGAGTGTAAACAGCTGATAAAAACATCACAATAATCCACATGGCTAAAATAGGAGTCTTCTATATACCATATTGACCCGAATATAAGACGACCCCCCTTTTCAAGATGTACCTTTTGGAAAATTAAATTATTTAAATTTTTGTTTTGAAAGTATGATAAATATTAGTAAAATGTACCACCAAACACAGTTTTAAATATACACTTTTTGATAAACCATAAAAATAACAGGTAGCCCATCTCATTAACAGTAGAAGTGAAATCTTATTGTAGTCTTCAAATCTGCGTACTGTCTTACGTTTTAAAATCACTTACAGAGGAAGTTTGGTCCCATCAGGCTAACATGACAGTCACGACTCATGCTACTATAATATTTTCTTTTTTTTCAGTCGCGATGTTCTAACATTACAACACACATACGTATTTCTTGGCACACTCGTTTTACGCGTACTTGGCGCCACCTATTGTTGTGGGTGTATTATTGACATGTCAAAGTCTAGACCCTGAATATAAGACGACGTATGCATTTCCAAGAAAAAAACATCGTCTTATATTCGGGTCAATACGGGTAATATTGCTTTCTCCAACGAAAGTAATCATGTCTGAATCAGGACAGAAATATGCAAACATTTCTAAAAACATGTCTCTGGATTTTGATGTTAGAGGACAACTTTTTCACAAGAGGAAATGTTATTGTGGACTAATATTTCGGCCAGAAGTTATGGTTTAAAGTAAAAATGCCTTAATCGATTTGTTTCTTATAAACACACAGCTTTTCGTTTCTCAAGACATTGGTAAATTGGAGTTGTGTGGATTACTGGTGAATTATTGTGATGCTTTTATCAGCTGTTGGGACTCTTAATTTTGACCCATTCACTGCAGTGGTTCCATTGGTAAACAAATGATGTAATGCCACATTTCTCAAAATTGGCCCTGATGAACAAACAAACTCATCTACACCTTGAATGACCTGAGGGTGAGTACATTTTCAGCAAATTCAGCAAATATTCCTTTAAAGAAATCTGAAGTGATGGGATATAGTTGGCTGAAATCTTTACAGCGTTGTGAACATTGAGTACCTTAGTTTTAAACAGGCTGGTTAAGAACATTTTTTTTCTGTATGCAGGTTGATTTACATTTTATGTTTGTGACTTTGTATAAATACATAAGTGCATAGGTATGTTAAAATGCCAAATATTCCTTGTGATGATTTTGTTTGTCTTTTGTTTTTATTTGCTAGTTTTCATTTTATGTAAAAGCCTAACCAGGGACAAGAGCTGCAAACTAGCTTTATGCTGTATGACCTATGTACATGGCATTGGTTGTCTGTGTTTAACAATGCCTAGTCTATTGTCCCTGTTAAATAAACAAACAAATAAAACAAAATAAAAAATCTAGTTCAAAAATGCAATAAAAATAACAGTTTAATGATGGTTTTAATAAGAGTATCACAAAAATGTCAATATTTTATTCACTCATCCTCACCCTAAGGATTCATCTTGAATATTTGATCAGCGATGGAAAAATTTGTGTGCATGACAGCCGATGACAACTGTGGCCACATCTTGGCGCATAAATGCCAAATAAAACATTTGGAACATGGCTGTAAGGCACTGCAAAGCAGCCAGCTCTGTTTTCATCCAAACGCCAAGTTCTTCTGGACCAAAGGGGAAAATGTCAGGCATGCATTTTGTTGACTGGAGCAGTGACATTGGTGAGTAACCACACGGCGCTCATTTGAGAAGAGGCTGACTCTGCATGCATTCTCTGGTGGATAGGTCACCCTCAGGGATGTTCAGACGACACATCGACCCAGACTGCTCTCCAAAAATGCTCAAAAATAAATACTATGAAACATACTGTGATAACCTGAATAACTGAATCTTCAACAGATGTGATTTTGGAATGCTTATTATTTGAAACAATAAAATACATTTATTTGTATCCATCTAATTGTGATTAGGCATAAGATCGCATACAGTACTTCCTTCGGATGAAAAAAAATTATACTGCTAAAATTTATACTTCATAAACTGCTACTGTACTATACATTCTTTTAAATGCTATATAACATATTATATCTTGAACTATTTTGCATAGTTTTTGAAATTATAATATAGCATCAATGAGTCATGTATTTTTTGTATTTATTGCAACAGAATGGTTTAGGGCGATTTCTTAAAGGAGTCATCAGATGCAAAATTCACTTTTACATGTTGTTTGAACATAAATGTGTGTTGGCAGTGTGTGTACACATCCACCCTATAATGATAAAAATCCACCCAGTGGTATTTTTAATCACTATAATAATATCCTCTTTTTCAAATAAAGCCATTCTCAGATGCTTGGCTGTGTGACGTCACACAGACCCAGACCCTCCCACAAGTGTTGATTGACACGGCCGTCTTACCTTAGACCCACCCTGAGTGAGCTGTCATCAGTCCGCCATTGTTTCGACGCCAGAGCAGGGGTAGACAAGAATGTCTCCTAAGTGATTGACGCGTACTGTTGTTGGATGTAATAATGAACATAGCAGTTGTCATTTACTCCCAACATGTGAGTCGCTGAAGACGCAGAGGATTACGTTTGTTTTTGAAGGGAATGCGCCCCCTCGATCAACCTAAATGTATTTATGTTTGTGCGAATCATTTGTGATCCAGCCCCACAGACAGAAGAAGTGAGTATAAGGTTCTTTATGAGCCTTTCCTAATAACGTGCTAGTTAGCAAGTTCCGCGGCTAAAGCCCGAGACACACTGCACGATTTTCAGCTGTCCCAGAAGAAAGACTGGCATTGTGAAACAATCATGGTGATTTCTGATTCGCCACAATTGTTTCATGATGCCAATCTTTCGTCTGGGACAGCCGAAAATCAAGCAGTGTGTCTCGGGCGTAAGGTAAACAGTACGGCTCTTTACCCCACAGAGAGTCAACAAAATGGGTTGATTTTTACACTACCATTGAGAGATTTTAACCACAGAGCATTATAGACTTTTCAATAAAACCCTAAAGATTCATATCAACTTGTGGATAATGGGCATCTGATGATCCCTTTAAATCAAACATGCTATGCTGGATTAAAGTCTGGACTTTGCCTGGTCACTTCAGGGCATGAACTGTCCTAGTCAGTCTCTGACCCTTGGCTTTTTCTGA
Organism: Tor tambroides; assembly: GCA_021397915.2. Lineage (NCBI taxonomy): Eukaryota > Metazoa > Chordata > Actinopteri > Cypriniformes > Cyprinidae > Tor > Tor tambroides. Next base: position 73,643 of record JAFVLL020040839.1, read on the forward strand.
CTGCTTACATGAGGACTATTTGTTAATTATGTATTCTAATCAACATCACATGACATCTGCTTTATACTGTGGATTAAAGTGCAATATTCAGTATCAAGAAATGCTAGGGTTCAGAAACAACTGTTTTTCAAAAAACAACATGCTTCATACAGCTTGAACATTCTCTACTTTACAATTTACATACACCACCACTTAAAAGCTGGTTTTGTTTTTGAAAGATAGAAAAAGACAAAAAGATAATAAAAACAGTAATACTGTGAAATATTATTATAATATAAAATAACTTTTATTATAATATTTAATTTTAATTAATTTACTTAATTTTAAATGGAATTTATTTTTGTGATAGTAAAGCTGAATTTTCTGCAGCTTTCAGTGTCACATGTGTTGATTTGGTGCTCCTACTAGTGCTTTTTTAAGTTATTAGTATTGAAAACAGTAATGCTGCTTAATATTTTTTATGGAAACCATGATATAGAATTATTTGATGAATGGAAAGTTCAAAAGAAAAGCATTTATTTTAATAGAAATATTTTAGAACATGTCCTTACTGTTACTTTTGATCAATTTAATGCATACTTGCTGAGGAAAAGAAAAGAAAACATTTTGAACAGTAGTGTGGGCTATACACAACAGAAATGTGCAAAAAACAAGGTACAACCCCGAGAAATGAATAAAGATTTACAATCCAGGTTATACCAAGTTTTTTGGTACCTGTCCATAAAAAAGGATAAAACATGGGGTGACAAGCAAGTCCTTTAGCCTGTTTTGAAGAAAAGCCCATTTTAGCACTCATTCCATATATTCTCACATTCACTTTGAGCTGTCTAATAACCTTTGCCTTGACCCATATTTTTCAAGAACTTTGACTTTTCTTTTAACAACCTTAGTTTTCTTGCTCGCAATTTTTCTGTGACCTTTATATTATTGTGTTTCTTTGGATTTGCACACATTAATAGGAATACTCCCCAACACAGGTGCAGCCTACTATTTTCTCTTAATCATGTAAGACTGCAATTGCACACAGTTCAATTAAGTAATGCAATTTTGTGAAAACTGAAAAAGGAGGGTTACATTCGAGGTAATTTGAGTGTGACAATGCAAGCTCAAAAGGCTAATGTCATCTTGTGTAATACTGAGGGATGATGCAGAATGTTCCCTCTAGAGGGCAGCAAATAACCAGGTTTTCCACTCAGAGCCCAATTTGTATTACAATATCTTTATTCCGTACGCCATCTGCTGGTGATACATTTCATCAGAACTTTTTGCAAAAGGCCTCACACTGCTACTTGTTCATTTTTGCCCTAAACCAGTGGTTTTCAGCCCTGGTGCCAACTCTTTTGAGCTGGTCTCAGTTAAATGGTCAATCTTGGCAAGCCCTGTACTCCACTTGAGTATTCTGCTGGGTGGGTTTACAGTTTTTCTCGATTGCTAACACACTATAACTGATTAATTTGGCATTTTTGGCATTCATTTTATTTATTTATTTATTTACAGTAACTGACAGAATATTCCGATGTGTGTTTACTGTATATTCAGATGTTTGGTTTTTGAACTTTTCCCTTCTAGTGCTTTTCATCTACTGTAAGATCTTTTTACAGTAGTGTAATGAAAGTAAACTTTTCTAAAAGTTTATTGCTGAATTTTACTGTATCTGCATATATTTACATTCATTAAGAACATATACAAATATTACAGATGTTTTAAAGTTTGTTTAATCTGCAATATGCAGAATTATCGTTCTGGCAAATCAATCAATCAATGCCTTCTGGCAAAAACTTTTGATGCCTGTTCCAGAAACAGTCTGTCAATTCACGTTAATGACTTTAGCAGGTAATCAGTAAGCAGTATGCTAGCCATCAAAAAAAAAAAAATCCAGTTTTTTTTTTTTTTTTGTATAGTGTATTTCACAATCCACGTCATTGCAAAGCAGCTTTACAGAAAATCATACATTACTGTCTTAAGCCTTAAAGCTCCCATTGTGCAAGCTAAGGCAAAGAAAAAACTGTTAAGGAGGAAAAGAAAAAGGAGCTAGGGGAGAGAAATCCTTGCAATGAACTAGACTCAGCTGGGGGAGCATTTTTGTGTAAGAATCAGACAGTCATTGAAAGGCCTGTAGATGGTCAACGGGTGTGCTGTCTGAGTCTTTATATAAACTCAAGAGAGACAGTAAAATGTGCATCAATAACGTAATATCTGCTATGTTTTTGGACTTCACTTGAGATAACCTGATTCTTCTGCCTGACTGTGTTAATCCCTGGACACATTTATGTTTCATATAGCCTACCTCTGTAAGTTTCAAAGCACATCCAAACTACACTTAATTTTATACCTTTATATTTCACAGGAGGTTTGAATATTGCATTGTTCTTCTCATTTATTTTATTCATTTCCTTTTTCCCTCATTGCTGCTCTAAATCTGACAGCCCCCCAGTTGCCTCTTTATTTTCAGTCGTTAACGATTATGTTCTTTTACTTTGAGCTGCAGTATAAAGGCTTTTCACCATTCTCTTGAGCTTTCTTAAGTTCAGAAGCCTATGAACATACATTTTAATTGCATCTCCCAATTACATGCAAAAGTGGAAACTTCATTAGTATTTGCTTTGAAAAAGTACTTCTCTCACGGCATGAATAGACATGGAAAAAATAGTAACTTGTGCCAAAACCACACATGGGTGTGTCCATCTTCTGTTTTTGTTAATTGCAAATGGCTGTATAGCTGCGAATGTTTTCGCACAACATAGATTCTATCTTTAGCAATAATTTGGAGCAAAGAGCCCAGCTGACCATCTTTGTGTAATTGTGTTCAAGGATTGATGGCTGTTCTCACAAGACACAAACATGCAGAATTCATTATGATCTGTTTTCATCTCTATCCACACATAAAATGAGCCAGGAGGGGAAAATAAACCCCAGAGCAAACAGCAGGCAGTCAAATCATTCACCAGGACTCTCATATTTTTAGCAGCGCATCCCTGGCAAGACGATTAAATCAGTGAGGACAATCATGGGAATGCGTAAAACCATCCATGTGACTTGGGGATAAAATTCATGATTGAATTGAACATTGTCATAACATGTGGGATACAGGAGAACAATGTGACACCCCGTGGATGCAGCGCATAGTTATTGATGATACATCAATTTTCCCAATTTGTAATGCCACAGTGTGGGAAGTCATTTTCCATGCTATGCATCAAAGCCTCTGTTTAGGTGATCTGTCTGTCTATAATGGCAGGTTAAACTGATTGGCTCTTAGGTCTTGGGAATCCTTAGGTGAACTTGAATGTCTTGTTAAATGTATCGTGATAGATCAAGTGTGTAGAAAGAGGGAGGTTAAAAGCTCTTTGAAGGTCTCTTGTGATATATATGAAAAAATCTCATCACAGCAAGCTTGAATGTACCTACACAATTTCTCGGAAGTAATTATGTCTCATGTCTTTACTGTTTTCTGTTTACAAGGACAAGAAAGCATTCATGTAATGAATCATACAATGCACACAAGCTGAGAAGAAGAACGTTGGACAGTCAGCAGAAGACAACATTATTGGTCTAAATAAATATTGTGTGTATATGTTGTTTGCTTTTATATAAATATAGGGTTTTATATTTCTAGAAATAGAGAGCTTACTTTAAATTATTAAAGATTTATAACTGCACTCCTACCAAAGAGAGTAAAATTGAAAAGTGGTTTCAGAATGAATTGGAGTTTCGTGCTGTCACTTGCTTTCAGCTTCGTCGTAACCAGTCGAATTGTACTCGTGGGTCTGAATAATATTGCTTCATCTCCAGATGTCAGTGTATAGCATTTGTGGGCTGTAATCAGCATGACTCACTTGGACCCCAAACAGGTACATTCATCGAAACTTCAGCTGGACTTCTACAGGTTTGTAGGGTCTGAAACAATCACTGCTGAATAGTTGAAAGTGTCAGCTCCTTTTCATTTTCTCTGGTCCTAAGATTCACAGGTGGAATATATGATTGTTGTAAAATAAGTATATTTAGCAAATAAGTATTTTCTCCCACATTTTAGTATTTTCCTTTTGCTTTCCTTTATCACAGTATACTGCACACATACTGTATACCAACTTTTATGTTCTGCAGAAGAAAGAAATGATGGTGTACGGTGAGTAAATCATGACAGAATTGTTCTTTTAGTGTACAGGATTACCTGCATACAATTGTATTTCTTCATAAATCTACCCAGTTATCCAACAACTCTGTCTAACAATTAATAAATCCACTTATATTACAACTGTAGAAATGCAAAGTCAAGTGAATGAGCTATACCTGATAAAAACCTTTAATGTTGTATTATAGTGTCATTTTGACCTCTAATTTAATGCACTTTTAATTGTGGCCTAAGTGTACAAATGAAAGCAGCATTGCATGCCTGGCCATATATACAGTTGTGTTCAAAATAATAGCAGTGTGTTTAAAAAAGCGAGTAAAGCTCAAAATCCTTATAATACCTTTTACTTCAATACACACAAATGCATTGGGAACACTGCACATTCTATTCTGAATCAAAACATGAAGAAAACTTTAGAAAATTTGTTATTACTTTACAGAAAGTGAAGAAAAAGGAATATTAGGCTGTT
>JAFVLL020040841.1:0-14660 GCA_021397915.2 Tor tambroides
TCCCTTCACCAAGTGCATTCTAAACGACTAAATAATGGCACGCATGTGCCCTGCTCGCTCCAAAGTCCCCACTCCAAGGGGATAAGGATGATAAGAATGATTTGGAACTTGCCAAATCATCACTTGAATCGTTCGATACACGATACGCGTATCGTTACACCCCTAATATATATATATATATATATATGCTCCTGATATTAAGTGAATTACGAATCATCTTATAACACGCGATCCAATTCTGACTTCCGGAAAAGGGGAATAACCAATGACATTTGAGGTAACAATTAAACCAGCAAGCCCCGCCCCACGACTGACAAAAATAAAAGTGTTCGCGCAAGCAGGTGAGAGAAGATTGAGCGCGAGCATGTGGGGAATGATCATGCGCGAAAGAGTTTGAAATGAGCTCGCGGGCTCCCGTTTCCTCGCGTCTAGATCTGTTTTCCTCTCGCGGAAGTGATTTACCGCGCGCGCCAGCATCAGTGGTGCGCTCGCTTATTAATGGCATAGATTTACCGCCATAGTAACAGATTACAAGTAACAGTGAATGCAAAAAATGTATTATGCTGTATGAATCGGTCATATTTTACTCATGAACAAGTTTTGCATTTCTGTCCCAAATCGAGTATAAATTATATCTTAAAGGTAAGTCAATAAATGTGTCAATTGTGTTTCTGCCAATGGAGGGTCAGAAAGCTCTCGGATTTCATCAAAAATATCCTCATTTGTGTTCTGAAGATGAAAGAAGGTCTTATGGGTTTGAAATTATATGAGGGTGAGTAATTGATGACATAATTTTAATTTTTGGTTGAACAAATCCTTTATAACATTGTATGTGTATTTACACACAGTTTCTGTTTTGTCTGTTGCCACCTCATTGTGTTCATTTATAGTAATCAGAAAGCCAAACCTCTGTCACACCTCATCAACAATCTACCCTGCCACTGCCGCCATCACGTTTGCTACTATTTACTGTATTAACTTGGCGAAATGTTTGCTGCCATAGCGTTTGTAAAGTGCGGTCATACAGCTTCAGCAGCCCTTGTTGTTTAAAATGTGTATCTTGATTTGTTTAACATCTTAATCAACTTGAATCATATATTTGCATCGATTTTCAACCGACTTTGAGGACATTGTTACATCCCTGTTACTTACAAAAGCAGCATAGGGAAACTTTAAACCAGAGGTGTCTAAACTCAGGTCTTGGATGGCCACTCTCCCGCAGAATTTAGCTACAACTTGCCTCAACTCACCTGCCAGAGAAAAAGTGACCCAAAGCAGAGAAACACAAACATGCATGTCAGACTGAACAGAGATGTAGCAGGATTTACACACAGCCCACCAACAACATTAAATCAGCTGTTTAGTTGTGAATGTCATTATGCAAATTATGTATGTTCATATGCAGGGTTTGAAATTAACACCCGCCAACCCACCAAATGCGGGTAAAAATCAACTGTGGTGGGTAATGCTGTCAAATCACTAGCCCAGCGGTCTTCAACCGGGGGTCCACAGCGACACTGCAGGGGGTCCGCCAATTAATGTTTGATCACAAATAATTTTTTGTTACAAAAATTAAAATATGGGTAAAAAACCTCAGAAAGTCAATTTTAAATATAAGCACCACAAAACGAAAGCAAGAGCACTCCCAGTTGATACTATAATATGTGACCCATGCTAGCAAAATGAGTCGGAATGTGCAATAATTTTCAGCTACAGGCAAAAGAAGTGAAAAAAAAATGTCAGTTTTGGTCTAATTTGAGGTTTTCACAAAAATGAGTTAAGCCCTCTTCTAGCGATCCCAATGCTCCAAATAGTAATTCTAAAGTTATCTTTATTTGTACATTTTCTGAGAGGAGTACCTTTTTCTCTGCCTGCTGCTGCTTCTCAAGTTGTAGGTCTATTACAAAGCGCAGCATTACAGCTTTGTGAATATTCATATCGAATTCTCGATGACATGAGTCCAAACCAGTGAAATGCGATTTTCAAACCCATGCTGGTGAAAACAAAACAAACATGCTGACGCGCATAAGACTCCCCTCCTATGAGCGCGCGATCTCCGATAAAGTAAGCTACATTATTGCAAAATATGTCTTGATGAGATTCACACAAAAACCTGTTATGTCTTACATAAATGTTTAGTTAATGGTTGGTCAGAAATCAAATGTGTAACATATTAGAGTCATGCATTACAATAGGTCTTAAAGGTGTCATAGGTGATTGTCTTCAGAAACATTTTTTGTTATTCTGGTTGAAAGTCTCTTCACATCCTGATAGCAATCATTAAGTTAAGTGGTCTAAATGTATTTATCTGTAGTTATATATTCTGTGGAAAGTGTAGGACCAAGAAATGTTCGCCCAATCAAAACGCTCGGTCCGAGCGTTTTAATTTTCTCTCCTACCTGTCTGTCAACGTATGTATTTGCGTACCTCTGCGCACCCTGTTCGCGCAGACATGACACATCATCAGCGCGTTCACGCACGCTATTGCAGACAGAGCGAGAATGGCAGACAAACATCAACAACCCGATCTTCCTTCCTGGTATTGTAGTACTTTCACTAACTGTGCTATAAAGTTTTCTCACCGGTGAATGACACATGATGTAGCCCAGCGGTTCCCAATCCCAGTCCTCTCGCTCCCCGCTCTGCATATTTTGCATGTCTCGCTTAGTTAACACACCCGATTCAGATAACCAGCTCGTTAGAAGAGAGCTACGTGCATGAACTGTGTTCCGATTGACATGCTCCCTACACAGTGTTCATTGCTCCCTACTCCCTGAGCAGGGGAAATCCGTTGAAGTTTACTTCACTTCGGAACATTCATTCACGGATTGCGCTGCGCAGCATCTTCACACACAGACGAAACTTACTAGAGAAGTGTGACATAATATACCTCTGTAAATAAATACCATTTAAATTCACGTCTAGCACACTTTAATGCCCTTTGTATGGAACATATATGCTTGCTTTGAACTGGACCGTTGATGTAGCCTATTGTAGTAATTTAATGTTGTCTCTGGTATTCTGCTCTTTGAGCGTGTGTGCGTTCAGGGGGCGTGGCTTTGGACGGCGATTGCAGGGAGGGTGGGACATTCGCTTTCAGTGCTATCAGGCTAAAGTTAGCATTTTCCGAGATCTCCAACTGCACCTTTAAGATACATCTATCTCAATGTTAATCAAACATTAAAAGAAAAGACGGAATCACTCGCTGTTCTTAATTAAACTAGCCTGTTTATTTGCATCTTTGTTCTTACTTTTAATAACAAAGATAAAGTAAAAAAAAAAAAGCTATATTGTGATTAATAATATATTAATTATTATAAAGAAAATAATTGGAGGAAAATGCAACGTTTCTTGGTGATTTTGCTTTGGAATCTTCAGAAATCTTCAACTTCAGCTGCTGACTCTATCGCCTTCAAACGGCTTTTTTTGAAAATTTGCTCATTCCGACTCATTTTGCCAGCACGGGTCACATATTAGCCTATTGGCGGTTTAGCAAACACTCATCACTCACAGCTCAAAATACCGGAGTTTCTGTTCAGTGATGAGTTATGCTCACTCTCTTGAATCCTCTCTCATTAACAAAGAACGACAAGACATAAGTAAGAGATTCATTATGCAGTGTAGACAACTTTATTGATTATAATGGAACGTTCTGAGATCCCGAACTGAGATGAGTGACAGATTTTTAGTAATTGTAAAGTGATCGGCCTTTCGCACTCCTGAGGCTATAGGCCTAGGTCTAATCCGTTGAATAAAATTATTGTTTTTCATGCTGCTAAGAGGACCGACGGCCAATTACACGCTGCAGAGTTTTGGAATGACATCTAAATGCGTGATTCACTCTGAAGCTGCAATAGACATGATACTAACACGGGACAAAAATATGGCATGTCAAAATAGATACGCACAATCTAAATGCAGGCTAATAAGATTTCTTTAAAAAAAAAATATTCGTATCAACGTACTTTATTTAAATTCCATTCCAATTATTTGTAAAAGTAATGTCTTGTAAATAATCTTAAATGTCTCACTCTTTTGATACGGAGCTGCTGCTCCATCCCACAGTAAAAAAATAAACTTTAGCTTCAAGCTTACTAAAACTTAATATTTTAAGTAAATATTTATTTGTCCATTTGACAGTAGGCCTAAAATTAAAATGTAAATTTTTAATAAACTTATAACTGAAGTTCAGATAAATGTAAATGTAAATGTCCATCTGACTTATCTAAACATGTTGTTTTTAATGCATAAATCTCGATTTTAACAAAAAAATGTAATATACAGGCAGTGATGCATGTGCAACAATATTAATGTGCATAGTTCTGATCTACTGTCTTAACATAATATACATACAGTATAACAATTTATTCTTAATCATAATATTATTAGTTTCTATTAATATCGAAGGATGTATACTTTATATGTAGCTCTGCTTGAAACATTTTGTATTGGGGGTCCCTGCTCCACGTCTCTGTCGCCTAAGGGATCCTTACCCCTTCAGTCTATTAATATGAATGATCACATAATTCAAGATAAGGGGGCAAAAAAATTATATATTTATATCATTTCATATTGTTAATATCACACGAAGAGTGCCGTTTTTTCTTTAAAAATCTGCATGGTGTGATATTGATTTTATAAAACAGTTCAATAAATAATAGGTTAATATCAAGAGACTTACGTTTTAGACACCATATTGGCTGTTTTGCTCTATTTCGCCAACAAAAAATATTCCAAACACAGCCACAGCGCTGTTTTAGCTCTCTGAGCAACATGACAGTGTTTCGTTCCTGAATGAATCAACCGTTTTAAATGATTCGGTTCAATAGCAGTGACTCGCTTAACAGTGACTTGCTGCCACCTACTGGTGGTTTTAATTTTACATTTAAAGTATCTTTTTATTTTTCTAAATAAGTTCAAATAATAAATGTCATGTTTAAAATATCAAAACATTATTTATGCATTTGTAACTGCAGGTTAAAGCATTCCATGTCCCTCTAAGCTGCATTAACGTGTAAATACATCTAAATACCACTTCACTGGGCAGTTGTGGCCTAACGGATAGAGAGTTGGACTTGTAACCCAAAGGTTGTGGGTTTGAGTCTCAGGTCCGGCAGGGATTGTAGGTGGGAGGAATGAATAACCAGCACTCTCTCCACCCTCAATACCACAACTGAGGTGAGACCCTTGAGCAAGGTACTGAACCCCCAACTGCTCCCCAGGCGCCACAGCATTGGTTGCCCACTGCTCCAGGTGTATGTTCACTACTGTGTGCATGCACTTGGATGGGTTAAATGCAGAGTATGGGTCACCATACTTGGCCACACACCACTTCCCTTTCCTTTCACATGCAACTCCTGCAAAGATTAACTTTGTTGATACTAATTTCATTTTAGTAACAGCCTGCATGTATTATAATTATAATTGACTCTCATTGACTCAAGAGATGATGCACACTTTTAGAAAAAAATGGCTTTATAAAGGTAAAAGTGCCCATAAAAGGTAAAAATCAATTTAAACTTATTGGAAAAAAATTAAATTTCTATCACTGCTGTGAACTGACCACACAGAATATGAAGAATATCAAAACATTTAGGAGTCAGCTATCCACGGTAGTCCTTAAGATACCAGCACAATAACACACTCGGCAAAATATCGTCTAATTATCTTTATCGATAAAATCCCAGAAAATATTGAGATATTATTTTTTGTCAATATCGCAAACCCCTAGTACAGACACAAAATTATTTTCAACGGTCGCTTTGTCACATCCAGTGACAGCCTCAAGCCATTGGTTTCCTTTTTTTTTTTTTTTTTTTTGGCTAGTAGAAATTATGAATGGCCGGTAACTTAAAAATTTAGCAGCCAAATTGGCTGGTGAGTGAAAAAGTTCATCTCAGACACATCACTTAGTCTACCATGATTTACATTCTCATGTTATTAAAACAATATTATTACCATATTTTACTGCTAAAATTCTCAATAAAAGAAGCGGACAAATACACAAACATAGAGGAAGTGAATGTGAAAGGGGTTTTTAGAGTAATAAACAAATGATGTGACGCTGAATGACAGATGAGAGCCGATACACTAATCATATTGTTTGAAGCTGCAGACAGAAACATCAGACTTAGGACAGAAACACAACCTCTAAAGTAAGAACAACTCACATGTTCATTATTTAAGTAGAAATTAACTTTAAAAGTATTAATATTTGTCTCAATGATTGATAAAGCTGTTAAAATCTTCTTCTGCTGCTTCTTATTACATAATCATGCTTTAATCCGAGATGAATATGAGATTGAGTTTTCAATGTGTTTCTTCCTCAGAAATGGACCAAAATCTATATTTAATTCTTCCTCTCATTGGTGAGTGTGTTTTATTTATTCATTTATTTTTATGGTTTCTTGTTTCATTAGGTTGTTTCATTTGTCAAAAAGAAAAATTATACAATTAATTATTTTTTCAAACTCATACTCATTGGCCTTGGCTCATTTTCTTTGAAGAACAAATTTTCAATGACCACTCACTGTACACATACATTTTTTAATTGTGTTGAATTAAAAACCCAAAACTGCAGTGGGTCCACCAGACCCACGAACACTGGCTGAGCAACAAAAATATGAACACCATACAAGGGTTAAAGCAAAGCCTCTCTTTCACAGCTCTCTTCTCCGTATCTGAATGTGTTCAGCATCAGTATCACTTTATAAATGAGAGGAAGACCTGGACTGAAGCTCAGAGATACTGCAGAGAGAATTACACAGATCTGGCCACCGTTGACGACATGAACGACATGAACGAGCTGAAGAAGAGTGTGAATTATGAGTATGTCTGGATTGGGCTGCAGAAGACGGGTCGTGATGAGTGGCAGTGGTCTTCAGGTGCACCTGTGCTCTATCTGAACTGGGAATCTGGACAACCTGAAAACAGTTATTGTGGTATGATGTCAAACGGAAAATGGCATGATTTGCCATGTAGTGATAAACGATATTTCATCTGCAACAACAGTGAGTGCAGCTATTTAAAATTACAGCAACCCTTCATTTATAGATTCACCCAATTTTAATGTAGTACTAAACACTATTTTTAATATGGTCATAAATATAAAAGAGACTGTGGATATTTGTGACACTTTCAATGTTGAGTCAGTTTCTGTATAGAGACAATATTTTCTAGAAAACAAGACTTCATTCTTCTTTTGTTGTCAAACAGGGTAATTTGTCACAATGGGAACCTGCAATTAAAAAGTCATAGAACAAATATAATAAATGTACAGAAGTGATAAGACGCGACACAGCTTGATATAGTCACCCTTCATTATCTCAAAACAAACCTGTAATTTCTGAGTTTTTACATGAAAATTAACTTTGGTAATGCTTTAGATTACAGCCCGCAATTTACAGTGTAAGTAAACAGAATTTACAGCGTACTTTCCCTTGTGAAAAAAGTGCACTTTAAGCTGCAGTCCGTAACTTTTACCTCTTTGTCGCCCTCTATGCTTGAAAACCTGGAATTGCAGTTTCTTGTGGAATTATCTTCATTGCGTGGGATGTGCTCTGGCACGGCTCCAGCGCGGATGAATCTAATGTTTTGAGGTGAATGTGTAATTGTCAGTCACTGCACCGGTGTGGATATTCACTGTACTTCGCAATCACAGATTCTAGCCTATGTCTTGGAATATATGACCCAAATCAGAATTTTCACCATATATTGTCATCTGAACAAGTAACAAGTCTGCCACATTTGTTCTGCCCAACTGAGGAAAAAAGCATTACAATAAATCGCGCTACCAACGGTGATTAAATCTAAAGATCGGTTAGCTCATATCACATCTAACTGTGCAAAAGTATTATTATTGTTATACTTTGTTCTCAAATTATTAATGTTAACAACATCGCGTGACTGTGAGTATAGTATTAGTGTGTAGATTTCAATTTTTGTACAGTCTAATATCTAATTGTCATACCATTCAAATTTCATATTAAGGGAAGGGGGAAGGGGAAGTGGTGTGTGGCCAAGTATGTGACCCATACTGCAGCACCCGGGGAGCAGTTGGGGATTTGGTGCCTTGCTCAAGGGTCTCACCTCAGTCATGAGCCATTGAGGTAGAGAGTATGGGTCTTCTCCACACCTACAATCCCTGCCAGACCTGAGACTCGAACCCACGACCTTCGGGTTACAAGTCCAACTCTCTATCCATTAGGCCACGACTGCCCTATAATATTAATAAATTCTTAATATTAAGAATTTTATTTTATTTTATTAAGAATATTAAAAATAAATTCTTAATTCTTAATATTAAGAAATTCTTTTAATCCAAAAAGCTAATGAATCTTCCTTCAAACTGATCCTATTTAAAATACAAAAACTTGCGTAATCCCACGTTGGCTATCTGTAATCAGAAGCACATTTAAAACTGGAATATAATTTAATTTCATTCACATATGTTTCATAAACACATAATCCTTTCTGGATTACAATCCGCCATCAAAATGATAAATTTAATTATTCTAGCTCAGGGCCGCCGGAGCAACGGGAGTGAGCTGGCATTTGACCCACCACTTTTCAAACTACTGGGACACTGCCCCAGCACTTCAGGCAGGTTCACTTGAAGCGGCACTATACGCAAACCAAACAGTGTATGACATGAAAGTACCGCAAGAGCGATTAGAGAGCAGACGGCACCGTATGAATCACTCTCTCGCGATACTTTAATTTCATACACCGATTGGTCCGTGCAGCGCCGCTTCAAGTCGTCTAAAGGCCCGGGTATACTTAACTTTCTGCATTCCGTTCCGTTCCGTCTCACGCACAGCTTATTAGACTTATTTTCATAATTTTCTCGACTCGCACATGCATGTGATGTCCCCAGTGCAGGCAAGCTTGGAATATGGAAAAGCTTACATTCAGCAGAAAGAAATATTGCATTATATTGATTTTGTCAGGAAAAAAAGATGATATGAACACTGTTGTGTAAGTTGTGGCTATTTACTCTGGCATTAAATCCCACCCACATCCCTCTGATCAGCCTGTGGTACATTACTATAATTAAAAATCTTTTTGGAAAATTAAACAGTTTCTTCCAAACTTATGTGATTTGATAAAATACATAATGAAGTATAATCGTATATGGGTAACAGAGAAATTACAATTAGCTTCAAGCTACACATGACAATTAATGAGATTAATACAACACTTCTACTTGAATGTCACTATCAATCACTACTGAGTGTTTGTAATTACTGCGAACCATGACTGCGATCCAATGTGGATTTTGGTCAAATGATGAGGCAGAAATATGTTGTTAGTAACATTCAAGAAGAATTTTATGTGGAAGAGATACACAGTTACAACTTCTGTGGGGCATGAAGAAAAAGTAATGTAACTAGTAGTTATTACTGTTACCAGAAAGTAATAAGTAAAGTAACAATGTTACTTTTGAAAGGAGTAAATAGTAATGAGTAATATAGTACATTCTTTGAGTAACTAGCCCAACACTGGTCTTCTGTGTGTCAGATGCCATGTCACTTAATTTTAATACTACTACTGGTTGGTTTTAACTTTTTTGTGTGTGTAAATATTGTATAAAGAATTTCGATGAATTTGATTTTGTGTGTTCTTTAGCACTATAATGTAAGTTTTGTTGAACAGTGTATTGCATAGGGTACATAAAATTTATTTTTATTTGTGATGGGTTTTAAGATTTTTGAAATATGCTGTCTCCTTAAATATTTTCATTTTTATACAGGGTTCGTTCGTACAAATTTTTACCAATACATTTCCATGACTTTTGAGACAATACGAACTAACGGTCCAATATGAACACCAGTTCACAATAATAATAAAAATCTGTTCATATCATCAGTAACATGCTGCGCTTTAGAGCCCTGCATTTCAGCCCAAACCCGACGGGCCCTGACTTATTTACGGCTTCGGGACAACTTTCAGGTCATAGCTCAGACGCGGGCCGGGCTTGTTTTAAGCTTCCTCCTTATTTTTATATTTTAGACATCCATCAGTTATTATGGTGATAAAAAGTATTTGCCGCGCTGGTGGAAACAACGCGAGACTGTGCTACTGCGACTGTCAAGAGCGGCTCAGACGGTGTTTAGTGTGCAGCAGCAGCAGCGAGGGCGAGTGCCTTCAGCGCAGCTGGAAGAGATCAAGCGCACGCAGTAGGCTAAAGCGTGCCGCAAAGCCCCAGCAAAAGTAATTACCATTAATGTGTCGTGGGGAAATAGTAAGGAGAAATGTGTCGCAAAGATGAAATTGACGACGCTGACGCATCTCCTCATTGGACGCTTGTTTAGAGAGAAATGCTTCTTTATGGATTAGCCTACATAATGAAAGTGTTTTTGTTTTCGATTTGAATTATTTCATTTTAAAGTAATAATTTAAAGCTTTCTAAATATATTTATCATGTCTATGAGGCAAGTAATCAGTTCATCATTGTGAAGCACTCCTGTTCAAGACACAAATAAAGTGCACACAAATAAACGTAGACCCTTTACAGTCCCGAATGATGTATTAATCTTATCTTTATGAGCAAAAATGACGGCGTATTTGAAGTTGCTTTCACTATTATAAGAAAAAAATCCAAGTGATGATCGCGCTGGCGCCTCCATGTCCTGCAAAGCGCGCTTTAGCTTCCACTCTGCACAAACGCTTGGATATGCGCCTATAGTGCTCATTTATCTAGGTTAAACATTTAAACTAACATTGTGATATGCTTGAAGTGTTTTATGTCTATAGATTTTATTTTAGGCAAGTCGGGATGATTTCAACTCACTGTCTGCTGCTGGCAGCTTGGTCATTACTTTAAAAAACAAAAACTTGAATTTAACAAACAAAAAATGTTCCAGACATATTTCTAAATTAACTTAATAAAGAAACTAAAAAAATATATAACCACTTTGCCATAAAAAGAGAGTTCTGATAATAATTCTGATAAGCTGTCAGACAAGGGCCTATATTTGAGGCCCGTGCAGGGCCCTACTGCGCATTTTTGGTACTGAACTCAATTTGGTAGCCTACTGGCAAGGCGGCTTTATACGTGCGTGTGCGCTTTGGATGTGACTGAACGCAGGAAACCGCCTCTGGAGCATGCGAGTACCGAATGGCTTAAAAAGAGTAAAAGACGTGCTAATAATACATTTTTGTGACTATGCAACAATTACCCAATTAGGCAAGTGACAATTCTGTCAACTGTTCCGAAATGCAAGCAAAAGTCTTATCGCAGTGTACAGCAGCTCTTATAGCGCAGACGCGCTGATGTGAAGCCGCTTTAAGTAATGTTCTGGGTTTATTTATTTTTCTAAAACTTTTTCAGGCATGGAAATTGCTGTTTTAAAATTCCATGACTTTTCCAGGTTTATCATGACCGTACGAACTCTGTTTATACGTGGAATTAAACCTGGTATTGCACAAAGCAAACACTGAGACAATGAGATTCTTTATTGCTTAATAAAATTAATTTCAAGAATATTTGCTTGATTTATGTTATCATTGCATTTGTTGTGGCAGATAATATAAAATTTAAAATTAATATTGATAGCTCAAATTTTATAGTATGAAATTTTGCCCCACCACTTTTGGAGTAGTGGTGCCACCCCTAGCTGCTGTGAGATAAGGCTATAAATGAGCCACCACCTGCAGGATCCTCACGTGCGATATAGCTACTACACGGGAAAACTTCTTAATGTTTACAGACGTGACGTAATGATGCAGTGTCATGCTCTAATTTCCCACGAAAACCTACCCATACCACTCAAATTAGAAAACATTGTTATAAGCTAACCATTGTGAATTGGGCTAAAGTAAAGTAAGTTTCAAACACTGGCTGGTTATGTACTTTCTCAAATATTGATTTCGGATAATTTTTGACCAAAAAAAAGTTACGGACTGCAGCTTTAAGTATACTTTTATAAAGTGTACTTATTGCAGAAATAATATATTTTAAAAGAACACACATAAGTGCAAATTAAATATGCTATTTTCAATGCTTAAATACGTTGTATTTGTAATTAACTTCAAATTTATCACATTTTAAAGTGATATTAAATGCAATAAGTTGAAACTGAGTGATTTTTTTTAACCACTTAAGTGGGACTTTTTAGTACATAATGTACTTTCGTAATTGCTTCTAGTGTCTTTAAAATATGGTTAAAGTGTACTACTAATGTACTGACAAGCAATTAATGTTAACTAAAATATACTTTAATGTCAGTTAACAATACACTTAAGCGTGAATTAAATGTTTGACCACCTAGATACATGTTATTTGTAATTGATTTCAAATATATTACAGTTTAAAATTACATCAAGTGCAATTAGTTGAACTTTTGGGTGACACTTTAGTATATTTTATATGTACTTTGAAATATGGTAAATATGTACTTCTGAATAAGCAATTAATGTGAACTAAAATATACTTTAGTGTCATTTCAATGTCATATCTCTGGGAATGAAGTGGAAATTTAGTATAGGCTATTTAAAATTATTTTAAAAAATCTCTTAATTACCTAGTTACAATCAACACAAACACAAAATGGAAAATCCTCTACATTTATTGACAAAACAATCTCTAAAACAAATACACACAAATGCTTTTTGCAAGAAAAACACAACACTATACACAGCTGCAAAACTAACTCGCTTATTAGAAAGATTCTGGAGAACAATGCAAAATCACTTACAAAAGTACCTGATCTCACCATCATAGAAAACATAATTCTGTATGATGCATAAGCCTGTTTCCTCATTGGGGACCTAAAAAGGTCCACAAGGTCAAAATTTACTGGTATTACTATCTTTGTGGAGTCATTTGGTCTCCATAACATATAGGATTACTAACACACAAACACACACTTAATACAAAAAAAAAAAAAGAAAAAAGAAAATTATCATTCCATGTACAACAAACGAGACCTTATTGTAAAACATGTTAATGTGTTAATGGTACCCTCGGTTTCACAGACAAGTCTTAAGACCAGCCCCAGACTAAAATGAAATTCTGAGCCGTTTCAACTGAAAGAAACTTGCACTGACTGATCTTTAGATGTCTCAAGATGCACACCAGTAATGTATTTTTTCTAAGGCATGTTAATGAAAATTACTTAAATGTCCTAATTGAACTATAGCCTAATCTTGGCTTAGTCTAAGTCCTGTCTGTGAAACCAGGCCATAAATTCTCAAACCTTTACTAGCACCAACATTAAAAAGGACCGAAAGGTTTCTTCTAAAATCTTACTCCAGCATTAGTGAATGCAAATTTGATTAAATTATTTAATTAAAAAAAGAACTCCACATGAACTTGCTGGGAAATGCTGTTTGTCAGTGTCCCAGAAACTCTCCATCGGCAGTAGACTTCAAATGTCATGGAGCTGCACAACATCTCTCCACAGTCTCTGTGAACGGAAACAATCCAAAGAGGCAGGACAGTTAAAAAAATTAAAAAAAATTCCTTGCGGAAAGTGTAACGTACAAGACAGAGGCGTGCGGATCCATTTGCAGGTTTTATTGAACACAGGTGAAAACAACAACAACAACAGAGTCAATACTTAGGGCTAGGCAGAGGCAGAAACGATATCCAGGCTAAGGTCGGATCAGGCAGAAAACGGTCATAAACAAGATAAACAGTCCAAGGTCAAGGAAGCCAAACAGGAAACTAGACTGGGAACCGGGAAACCAGAAAAAACGCTCGGAATTGACAGACTAGCAAATCAAGACTTCCCCCTGAGTAGACGTGCGAATGGTTTTTATTCAGGTCCGTAAATGTAGTGCAGGTGTGAATGTTTATGAGCTGCAGGTGTGACTGTGAGATTGGGTGATTAGCAAAGGCAGTGCCGGCTGGGGAATGTAGTTCGGGGTGTAGTGCAATGTCCTTATGCTGCGAGAGCGACCTCGTGTGGCTGATGAGTGGAAGGTCCTGGGCCGGATCATGACAGAAAGAAAGAAGAACAGTTGTTATAAAACATATCCAGATCCAGTCATTATAAATGGTTCAGCTGAGTGAAAGCAATAGACACAGTTGCAGTCCAAAGTTTATATACACCTTGCAGTCTCTGCAAAATGTTAATAATTTAAACAGTAAGAGGGTAGAGGGGTAGAATCATTAAAAAATTGCAATTTCTGCTCTGATGAAGCAGTTTATTCTGCAAGGTGTATGTAAACTTTTGACCACATCTGCATCACGTAAGAGGTGAATTACCTCAATCATCAGGGCAGCATCGTAGTAGAATGCTGGGAGATGTTCCTTCAGACTTCCTGATCACACCATCTTCACTGACACTGGGCTTTAAAAATAGATAACATTTTTACAAACATTTTTAATTCCTACTTTACAGGGAATAAAACATAAGTTTATCAATTACCCAAATATAGATAAATATCCCAAA
Organism: Tor tambroides; assembly: GCA_021397915.2. Lineage (NCBI taxonomy): Eukaryota > Metazoa > Chordata > Actinopteri > Cypriniformes > Cyprinidae > Tor > Tor tambroides. The sequence goes on from JAFVLL020040841.1 coordinate 14,400, forward strand.
ATCTATGAAAATGAAGAAAGGTACCTTTAATTTTTTTTTCTCTCATCTTGCCTTGCAAGCTTCTCTCGCACATCTTCATGAAGAATGTTCCTGTATTTACCACGACTGACAAAGCAAAGCTTCTGTCCTCTTCCTTGGTTTGTTACCTGTAAAATATATGATGATTAGAGGGGGACCTGTAAATGCACAGGTGGGAATAAATTACTTGCAAATGGAAAAGATTCAAAACATTTAAAATCCATAGGCATAGTGACTTAATAA
>JAFVLL020040842.1:0-19647 GCA_021397915.2 Tor tambroides
TGTGTGTGTGTGTGTGTGTCTGTGTGTGTGTGTGTGTGTGTGTGTGTGTGTGTGTGTGTGTGTTTGAGATTGTCCTCGTAGGGACGGCAATAGTGGTGTTGTAGGGTCTTGGTCAGCATCTAGGGGTCAGTTCAGTATCCTGAAGAAAGAGCTTCTGTGTTCACACACACTACAACACTTTTTTTTATATATATATCATTTTGAGTTATCTTTCATTTAAGTATCAACTTTGTCTCAGATGATTCTCCTAAAATTTCCCAGGGCACAAATGTGACAATTGTAGACATACAGTAAAGAGTGTAAAATTAACATGGATAGCACCTGAGATCATTTGGTCTTGGAAGAAGTTGATGAGAAATGTTTGAGTTCATACTGAGATGATGCTCTTTTATTGCAGGCTTTGGTGTCTTGGCAAACCGGAGACATGTTTGAAATGTCATGTCTTCATCTCCTGGAGATGAAATTATTGGGGCCTGGTATTCAGAAAATGAGATTTTAAGGAGGTTTGTGATTTTTCTTTACTGTGCATTTCTATTGGTCACCATGGCATTACAATAGTGCTGACTTAAGAAAACATCTGTACATTTTTTGCTCTTTAAAAGCTCAGAAGACCTAGTGGAGTTGTTTGTTAAATTTACATTTTTAGGAGAAATAAAAACAGGCACAAAAGAGATGATTGTTGACATACAGTAAGAGTGAAGAGCTGTAAAATTAACATGAATATCAGCTCAGATAAATTAGTCTTGGAAGAATTTGATGAAAAATGTTCAAATTCATACTGAGATTTTTTTTTTTTTTTGCAGACTTTGGTGTCTTGGTGGATCTGAGCACAGTTTAAGACATGGTTGAGATCTCTTCTGAAACTGATGTGAGATTTTAAGGAGGTTTGTGACTTTTCTAAGTTATGGGTTGACATTGTATTGAAGAAGAAAATTAAATTGAAGAGTTGTCAAAGTATCAACTTTGTATCATGTTTTTCTTAAAATTAAAAACAAGTCCTACTGTTGAGTTGACATACAGTAAGAGTAAAGCGCTATAAAATTAAATTGAACAAAACAGTTCAAATAATTGGGTCTTGAAAGAATTTGTCAAGAAAAATTTTCATATTGAGATCTCACTTAAGTATCAACTTTGTCTCAGATGGTTCAGCTCTGAAAATTTGGTCTTGGGAGAATTTGATGAGAAATGTTTACTGAGGTCTCTGACTTTTTTTGGTGTCTTTGGTAAATTGAAGCACAGTTTAAGACCTTTCAAGGTATATTATGAAAAAAAAAAAAGAATCATGAATTCATATTGAGACCTCATTTAAATATCAACTTTGTCTCAGATGTTTCTGTAACACTTTAGTATAGGGACCAATTCTCACTATGAAATAGATGCTTATTTGCATATTATTAACATATTGGCTATCTTATAAAGCACATATTCTGCATGACCATATTCTACAACTTCACAGCTACCTTACTAACTATTAACAAGCAGCTAATTAGGAGTTTATTGAGGCAAAAGTCATAGTTATTGGGTTATTAATAGTGAGAATTGGACCTTAAAATGTTTCTTCTAAAAATTCCTAAGTAATGATTTGGTGAAAAGTGTTTGAGCTCATATGTAATTGCACAAATATCCAATACCCAAGCACAGTTTGAGACACAGTTGCAATTTCTTGTGAACCTCCAGAAAAGACTGGACTTCTGTGGTCTTCTTCTCAGGAAAAAGAACCGCAAATGTCTCCATTTAACCTCAAAGCTAGGAGAAACAGTTGAGATATTGAAGAGATCTTTGTTTTTTCTTTCCCCTGGATCACCAGTGCTTACACAAAAGAAAAAAGCCCAAATTGAATATCAAAAGTCATCACAACCCTATATAAAACATCTCAAATAATGTCAAAGATACTTTTTACCCCAAACGCACACAGGTACGTACATACCCCGTATCATTCGAACACATCTCCGTGTTGTCGGTATCAGTGTGAGAATGAAAGCACGGTGTTTTAGCTGTCAAACCCTCTGTTTTTTTCTTGTTTACTGTTGCACGGTCTGTCAGCCATGGCCTGCGGTACTTCTTTCTTTAATAATACATCTCAGAGTGAGTAATGCCATTTGAATACAGGGAGCTCCGTGCCTGGCCTTTGCTCCCTGCACCTCTCCTCTCTCTATCCCTGGAGTGTGTTTCAACCCACGTACGTTTGAAGGAATTCTATTTGCCGGATGCCCGCGTGCTTGTGTGCGCGAGAGCGTGCGCTCTCGTATGTGTTTATAAGCTTGTTGAATTGAAATACAGCCAGGCGAGGTGGTGATGGTGGAGGGGGGGGGGTTGTTTATTGCAAGGATAGGTGAATATCTCTCTCTTCAGCTCGCACGAGCCACCAGGCAAATAAACTCAGCGCATCAAATTTAAATAAATCATTTTTTTCGCCTGGGCGAAGATATTTACAGCAGTGAAACAGCTGCTAATGAACTAATGTGTCCATGCTGGGCGGCGTGGGAAAAAATAGCACGCTAATAGCCGGTCATTACATACATGTTCTAAAACAATCCACAGGGGACATTGGATGACAGTGTGTCTTTACCTTCTGTTTATTAGTTTGTGACCTGAAACGGGGGTGAGCTGATCAAAATAACATAGAGGCGCTTTATTGTAGATGTCAATTAACGTATCTCACTCTTTTCTGAAAGTCGATTTCAGTTATTTCGGCGTGAGCAAACAAAGGGTGTTAGCAGACAAGGCCTCTTCCTTCCCCCCCATAACACTCTCACCTTAATTGCTACTTTGTGTCAGAAAGGCCCAAACGAGTGAAAGCTAAAAAGTAAAAGCGGGTGATTTTTTTCATTTGGCGTACGTCTTTGTGCCAAGCTCATATGGCCTTGAAAGGATGAAAACAGAATCATCCAGGCTTTTTGTAAGGAATTCTCACCTCTCCTTGACAGAGAGAAAACAAGAGTGCCTCTTCTCCCCCTCTTCCTCCGGCTCTCATCCCTCCATTCCCCCTCCATTTTCACAGATTTGCTTTGTTTCGTGCCTAATGTTGATTAGATGACTATAGCTTGATAAAGAATTGTGTTTTTCCTGCAATTATTGCGCCGTGTGTCGTCGCAATATGGTCCAGCTGTCTGGGCCTTCCTGTTTGGACCGTGACGGAACGGTCAACAGGGGGCAGTAGACCGCTTTCCATGGCGTGAAATTCAACATGTCTGATTCCTTTGTCTGCTGGTCTGTTAAAAGCCAGTTACCAGAGCTGCTTTCTTTTGCCATTTACCTTGAATATTGAATATCATATTGATATTATTGATGCGATTTTTATGAAAGGGGATGAGGTGGAAGTGAAAATGGTGGCGAATTGTTGCGGTGCAGTCAAGTGTATGTATATGTGTGTGTGTGGTGTGTGTGTATGTATATATCTATATGTGTATACACACACACACACACATATATGTGTGTGTGTGTGTGTGTGTGTGTGTGTGTAGTGTATGTATATATATATATATATATATATATATACACTACACACACACACACACACACACATATATATATATATATATATAGTTGAATGGAAGCTGAAGAATCATTTGCAACATTTGAAACATTTTTCCTTAATATTAACCACTTAACTTAATATTATTTCACCGTTTCTACATGTTTTTGCTTATTCACAGTTGAAAATGTGTAGGAAATCTTCCAAATCCTAACTGTAAGGAATATTTCTATATAGATTTATATATACTATATTTTGTTGAAAATTGCGTTATATACGTTCATTATTCCCATCTGTCCGATGGGAATAATCTCAGATGTGAAGAAAGCCTATTTCTAAACATTTTAGGTTTTTTAATCGCAAACATCATGCTCAAAAAGTGAAATCAGATTCATTTGTCTTTAAACCCGAAAACTCCAATTTTTCCTTTCCTGCTGGCATTCTCAACACTTTCTAAGATGGATACTGACTGTTTTCCACTCTGACAGAAGCACAAATCCAGCCTAATAAACGTCTGTATGTATTCGCAATTAAATAAACAATCTATTATTTCTTTTCTCTGTGCCTACAGTGCCGTGTCAGTCACCATATGCCGGGAGAGAGGAGCAGGGAGTCGTATCACGATGGTAGTTTTTTGGCGTCGTGAGGAGGAGGAGGTGGGGGGAGTCAGAGCCGAGGGCTCACGGTGCATGTAGCACATCAGATCTCCCTCAATTAATCCAACATTAGGTGCCTGGGATCCACGAGTCAGTGCTTTTGGAAAGCATGTGTGGCTCAAATCTAATTATTCTCTCCCTTCCTTTGAGCCGAAGAGGGTGGAGAGAGATAGAGAGAGAGACAGAGAGAGAGAGTGGCCATCCACGTAGCTATAGGTTTTGTTATGCTGTGATTTCTCTCTCTCTCTCTCTCTCCTTCGCTCGCCCGCTCACTCAGAACCCCCTTCTACCCCCACCTCCTCCTCTCTCTCACTCATTCTCCATCTCTCTCTCACACACACACACACACACACACGCGACAAACACTCTCTCTCTCCTCTGCCTCTCTCTCTCCCCGTCTGTCTCTCCCTCCCTCAGCTTCACTCGCTCTTGTGCTGTAAGTTCATTTGCTGTGTCAAGCAACAACTGGCTCAGGAGTGGGCAGTGGGTTTTGATCCTTTTGTCAAGCGTCCCCCCTGCGAGCGTGTACCGCGTCCACCTGCACACCACAGGACTGGCCGCCTGGCTCTCTCTAACATCGCCGTACCGTCCTGGGTTTATCACGATCAGGCATCCCACCTTGCTGAGACGGGCGGCGCAATGAGATGCTGAAGGTTTGATGGGGTAAGTCGCATCCACATGTGGACGTCGGTCCAGTTCTTTTTCATCTTTTTTTTCCCCAAATATATTGATTGTTGTTTCAATAGTGTGTGTCGTTGTTTTTTGCCGGTGTGGTCCACCACACCTCCTGATGCTCGTGTCAAGTGTCTCGCGAAATTACCATATTCATGGGCTCCATTCAATTAAATCGCAATCAGTAAAGGGTCCGGCTTGAAGTGTGTGTTTTTTTTTTCTTTCTTTTAGTGTGGGGTGGAATAGCGCAGATCGTTTGTGGAGAAAGGGAGGAGTGGAGAGAGGTTGAGAATACGGATTTTTTGCCTCTAAACTGTTTTCAAAAATTCCATTCTTAGAATTACTTAAAATTTTTAATATATAAAGTGAATAGGTTCTTGCGTGAAGAGAGTAGAATAAAAAAAAAAATTGGAAAAAATATGTATAATTCAAGAAGATATGGACCCAGAGGAACTTTGGTAAAGACAAACAAACCAAAAAAAGCATAAAATCCATGCATGGAGGCCATTGATTAACTCCTGGAGTTCTGGGGGGTTTGGAAGAGGGGTTTTGTGTGTGTGTGTGTGTGTAGCTTCAGAAATGGACAGAGAGCGAGAGCCCTGGGGCTATAGCACTGGGGGAGTGTGCCCTGCGTCAGGGTGGCTGTGTGTGTGTGTGTGTGTGTGTGTGTGTGTGTGAAGAGCGTCTGATGGTTTTGCAGACTGAGGGTCTGGAGAGCGAGCGAGCAGCCGGCTGCTACACTGCCGGTGTGCGCCCGTACGGTGGCTTTTGTTGCGTTTGTGCTCAAGTCCAGCTTCTCCCTCTCCATCTGCCTCCGTTAGGTTCTCCTCCAGTTTCTTGTGTTGCCTTCTCTTTCTCTCTGTTGGGTTTCGAGACGTATGGATTTCAGCATGAGAGCTGATTGTGTTTTTCTCGTTTTGTGAATGATTGGTGTAAAATACAAAAATCTATTTGGGTAGATATGTAGACTATAATTCAATAGGTAATTTTTTAGAGGTGTCATTTTCGAAATGAATCGTTTTTGCATTAAATGGAGAAAAATCTGACAGGATAATATAATATGTGACTTTTTTTTTCTTTTTTTTTTTAAAGAAAAATCTGTTTTATTTTGTTGTTTAAAAATTATGAGCCTGTGTTTTATTGATTAAAATATTACTCTGTAAATCAAGACAAGCTAATTATTAGAGAATTATATCAGAATACAATTTTGCATGAAAATGAAACAACCATAAATAGGGCCTGTTAATTAAAAAAAAATAAAATCAAAATACAAAAATCATAACAGAGTAAGTTGAAATGTGGAAAATGTATTCAAGCAAACCTTTTAAATAAAACAAATTGCTAAATCCACTGAATTATACCTAATATTAGTAACCAAACGTTCACTATCAACGCATTTAAAGATAATCAAAATCAGATCTATTATATAAAAATATTTCACAATTCTCTATGTAACATGATGCATTTAATACGTATTACAAGTTGCTTTTTCTTCAAAAAAAAAAGAAAAAAGCTTTCTCTCATAGACTAATCACACAGTTTAGCCCCCACCCCTTCTTTTTTTTTTTTCCCTCCCCCTGTCATCGTCAAGTGGGGTATGGAGGGGGGCCGCCATGCTTCATTTAAGTCCATGTCTCCATATAGAATTCTCCTCATGGTGCTAATGGACTGTTTGGCAAATTTTTTTCCATTTCTATATCATTTAGACAGATGAGATGTGCAGCATGTGATGAAGTGGACCATAATAGCATTTAGATCTCGAGCATCCTGCTCTGTTTTAACCCTGGTGGTCTGTGTTTTTAGGCAAACCCGCTACTGTGGACTATCATCATCATCATCATCATCATCATCGGAATCATGGGAGTCAGGACATGGACGCTCGCCGGAGGACCTCCGCGGGGTCCTTGCATCCCAGGTGAGTTTATGCTGTTGGGGGGTGGGCGAGTGGATTGCCCATAACCCCCTCCCACCACCTCCGCCCCATCCCCCGCTCCTTCATTAAATGCACCTTTCCCCCCAAGTGGCCCTGTGAGAGCACAGATTGCTGGGAGGAAATAGCAGCAAAAACAACAACAAAAACACTTACCACATATTTCCTGAGGCGTTTACTGAACAAAAATGCACTGTTAATTTCTGTTTGCAGACGAGCCGTTGAGAAGCCCTTGCCTTGCGCTACAAAGCGTCTTCAATCAATTGTTTTGAAAAGGCCTTTCCGTTTTCCGACGATGCCGGCGGTTCTGTTGTTTCTCTCTGTAAAGGACTCTCTTCGGTGACGGGTATTCTTGGGTGGATAATACGGCTCTCGTTGTTATTGCTTAAGAATACGCGTAGTCGAGGAGAGTCATGTCGGCGGCGACTGCAATGGACTAGAGAGAGCGTTGAATCCAGAAGGCCCACCTGCCTGCACGCACACATGCGTTTGCTAACGCCGAGGTTCACGCCCACATCCATTTATTGAGTCAGCGAAGCTGCATTTCCTGTTTGTGTGTGATGCTTGTGCTGTTGATTTATCCGGCTACTCCTGCTTTTCAGCCAGCGCAAAGGAAAAACCGGGCTTTTTACGATTCGCCGTCCTCACCCCAAAGGCTGTATATTGTAACGTCCCGGGCGGGGTTGTAGATGCAAATGTGTTCGGTTTGTGCCATATATTCTTTTCTCAGGACCGCACACACACCTCTACCTTTTTAATGCAAATTGATTTAGAAATGACATTTATCGTGCAGGGTTTCCATATGGAGCTCCGGGAGGGATGGAGGGAGGGAGAAAAAAAAAATTGAATGAAATGTCCACGACGCCACTGACAGCTAAATTTATGCGGATTGTAAAGGAACACACTGCAGATAAACAGTTACCAGGGCTTTAGATTGACTGCGGCGTGGCTTCCCGTGTAGGCACGCGTATATCATGAATATGTATCAGCCCAGCGTATGATGCTGCATTCTAACGTCCATGAAATCCATTTAGGGAACCTAATAGGATCTACTTGACTTATGAAAGCTTCCCATCAGATCTTATAAATATACATGAGATATGTGAAAAAAGTATTCTTTTGCTTTTTTATATAGATGTAGTTTGCATAAAAACGAAGAGTTTGCATTCGGACCGGCTGTTCATGTATTGACGTGGATGATTTGTAAATCTGCAAACATTTTAATTTGTTCTCCATTATCATTCGGCACATTTAAGTGATGTATTAGCATTTCAGATAGACTAAAGGCAACAATCAGCCCGCTCTGTCCTTGATCACTCTGTAATTATCGTTCTTTCGGCTATGTGTTTAAATGAATAGAGAGAAAAGAGGTGTGGAGGAGGAATAATGTAATGTTTTACCACTAGGGGACCCACACAACTGAAAATCACATCAGTTGGTTAACTTTTTAAGTCATTTTTGATATTTTTAATGTGTTTGGGGGTTTAAAAGGAATAGAAATATCTGTTGAGACTAAAAGGCTGTTTAAAAAAATACTGTAATTGTTTTTTATTCTTAGCTTGTATACTTAAAATGAATGGTGGTTCATTTATTCCTTTATTAATTTTTGCTAAACAGTGCCTTAGGAGTGACAGATTTAAACATAAATACTTTTTTTTTTTTTTTTAATTAAAATATTCTACCCTCTCATAGTTCTGATGTCTAAAGCATATTGATAGAATTTTTCTGATATCTTTTTTATTGATGCTGCTGTTGAGTAAATATCTCGCTGTAAACTCCTCACACAGATTAACTTCCATCTGTCTGCGGTTTTTGACGTGATGAAATTACTCAGGCCTCTGCAGCTCATCTTCATTTGTTCTTTATTGAAATTATTTTTATGTGCACATCGTCTTTGTTCCTCCCCCTCGTATCATAAATAAAGCTTGATTTAAGTAAAATTACGATGCATTTGTATATTTTGTCCTTTTATAGGTGAAGAATTGGTTTTAAATATTGGATGTAGGTCATAAATGTGCAAGCCAAAAACAAACAATATTAAAAATACACACCACATCCAAACAAGTCATGAACAATTAAACAGAAATTTCAGGCTAATATAATATGCTTTTCTTTGTGTTGTTATGCTTCAAAAAGCATTTCTCATAATGTTGAGATTTACTTATATGTAATTTCTGCAGATTTGCAATAGATTTTTTTTTTTTTTTACTTTGTTTTTTGACACCATTCAACCCTCTTTTCTTGTTGTCTGAGATTGTGGCATTCGACAGCTTGCAGTTTATGTTGCGAGATAAAATGTAGCCCCAAACAACAGAAAACAGACATAATAGATGTTCTTTCTGGTCATCATCACATTCTTTAGAATCAGACTGAGATGTTTTGGAGACAGGACTCTATATTCTGATTATTCAGCTGTAGGATCGATGTTTCTGTTTATGTCTCTGTTCTGCTCTCAGACAGTTGAATTCACTCAGTCGCAAAAGCCTTAAATTACAGGAGCATTTTCTCTGCTGTGACTTTAATTAATTTGAAAGGATTTGAGATATTGACAAGAAGTGGAGCATGTTTGTCAGTAATTTATTTAATTTTTTTGGCCATTTTGTCCCATCTAAGGGAAGCCAAATTATGTAAGCTTTATAACCTTTTAAGGTATGAATTATTGATTAATTCACATGACTATTAATTCAGTTTATGGAGTATAATTAAATAATTTTTCTCTTTTTTTTGCAATTGATAATTCTTTGACTAATGGTTATTCATTCGACTAATTAGTTTACCCTTCATGGTTGTATGGGTTGGTATTTACACCCAGCACAAAGGCCTGACCCGCAGCGTTATTTTTTTTATAGGCTCAGCATTTTTAAGTGAGCTCCTTTACAGGATTTTCCTCATACATGGTGTCATGATGTTCTGTCATCCCCTGACTTCTCTCAAGACCATAATGCTTTTCACCACAAATAAGATCAGTGGCATTAATCAATTGAAAATGTGCTGTATTAGCATATGTTTCCCTCAATTCAATCAAGGAAATGGAAGCCACATGACCAGTCAAAAGTTTGGACACACTTGACTGAATTTGTGATTCTAATGGTTTTAAAAACATTTTGCTTAAAGTAAATAAATGTAAAATGTAATAATACAATTTATTAGCAATTTCCAAGTGCAAATTGCTTCTACACCATTTTTTTTTTTCAGTGTACACTCTTAAAAATAAAGGTTCTGTATTATCATTGATGGTTCCATGAAGAACCTTTAAAAACCTTGGAACCTTTATACTGCACAAAAGGTTCTTTAGATTTTTTAAATATTCTTCATACTAAGAAAAAAAAAAGGTTCCATCAAGAACTGTTCCCAGAAGGTTCTGATGGGAATGGTTCTTCTATTGCATTACTACAAACCCCCTACCCCCCTTTGGAACCTTTATTTTTATTAGTGCATGTGTTAATTTAGTCATATGATTACTATTGTTCTAAAATTTGGGAAATAATTAAAAATCATTTTGACTGGCTCAAAACATCTTGACCTTTCAACCTCACAAGCTCTCAAACAGACAACCTTCCAACCTCTAAACCTCACTTTCTCAAGCCTGTTGAGTCTCATAGCATGTCCATTTCTTATAGAGAGCTGATACAGGGCACTAAGCCTCGTTACATTAATTACAGTCCTGCTCTGTATTCCTCCATATGTTTGAGGCCGGTTATCACGTGTATCATTTCAGAGATTAATTTCAGGCGGGAGGTGAAGCACGCTGAGCTAGTGAAGTCTAACTGGCAGATATCTTTAATAAGGTTACAGTATGGATGGGCTTTAGGTTGGTTTAAATAGCTGCCTATGAAATGTACCCACATCAGTGGCTCACTGATAGAGGCTTAGCAATCTATTTAAAAACCAATTTATTTCCACAGTATTGGAGCTAGCGCAGATTGAACGCCAGGGTGAGATCCTCCACTTCCAAATTCTCAGTGGACAGCTCTCATCCCATTCTGGTGCAATCGCTCTCTCTCTCTTCATCTCCTCCCCTTTATCGCTCCTCTTTTCACAAACTCTGGTGACTTATATTCCTCCAAGAGTGTTCAGTAAAAACCCTTTCGGCCTGAAAAATCCCCAAAGGTGTCAAAATCACAGACTATACTAGAAAACACAGTTAAGGGCTTTCACTGACAGTAGGAAATTAAATATTAGACACAAAAGGTGTTCGCTTCTCTGGATTTTTGAAGTGTTTGCTCTGCAAAAATCATTTTTTAATACAGTATTTTTGTCTTGTTTTAAAAATCAGACACAAATGGTGTTTGTTTCAGTTTTTGAAGTGTATGCACATTAAATTTTCTTAATCGATATTTTTGTTTTCTGGTAAAAATCTTAACATCCTTAAAACCAGATTTAAATTTCTTGAAGCAATATTGCATATGATATTTATGCTTTGGGAAACTGTCTCGTCATTTCAGATTGTTTTAAGGAAAAATCTAACCAAATTTATCACAAAAAAGTGGGTAAGAAATACAAAATCCTAATATTTTATATATATATATATATATATATATATATATATTCCTATTGAGCTCGATAAGATTTTTTTAAAATTCTTATGCTGCTTTAATTCTTAAGTCTTATGCTCACCGAGGCTGCATTTTTTTTATACAGCCTTGGTGATACAGAATTACAGTAAAAACAATAATATTATGAAATATTATTACAAATCATCATCACATTCTTTAGAATAAGACTGAGATGTTTTGGTGACAGGACTCAGCATCTATTACTCTATATTCTGATTATTCAGCTGTAGGATTGATTGGTGATACAGAAATAAAGTAAAAACAATTATTTGAAATATTATTACAAATTAAAATGTTCTCTATTTGAATATATTTTAAAATGTATTTTATCCCTGTAATGTCAAAGCTAAATGTTCAGCATCATTACTCCAGTCATTACTCCAGTCTTCAGTGTCACATGATCCTTCAGAAATCATTCCAATATGCTGATTTTCTTATTAGCAATGGAAAACAATTGTTATTAAAAAAAAATTGTGAAAACTGTAATGCTTTTTTAGAATTTTGAGTTCAAAAGTTCAAAAGAACTGCATTCATTCGTTTGTTACGTGTACATTATAAATGTCTTGACTGTCAGTTTTCACTGCATCTTTACTGAATAAAAGTATTTATTTCAGTTAACTTGTTTTGAGGATATTGCTTTACTAAAATAACAAGCAAAATAATTAGATATATTCCATAAAAGACAAAGACAAAAAATACTGATTAAGAATATTTTTTGCAGTGTGTGTGTGTGTGTGTGTGTGTGTTTGGGCCTGTTCCAGTAGTGAAGAGAGTGATAATTGATTATTTCACCGTGCTGTTCATTCATCTCCCTGCACACATACAGCTCTGTAAACCGCTGTCTCTCCCCGGACGCACACGTAACGAGGGCCAGGCCTCCTGCTACCTCTGAGCTATCACCTCAAAGAGAGAGAGAGAGAGAGACTATGATTAATCAGATCTTCTAAATGCTGGCTACCCCCCAGAGAGGCCCCTTCAGAGTGAAGCTCTTAGGTCCCCACCTCCTGTAAATGCAGGGCGTTCAATCTTCACGAAGAGCTTCATTGTCAAAAGCAAAGGGAGGAAAAAAAAATCACACTTTCATTTTAGGTTCAAGCAGAGCGCAGGAAAGCATCTACTATCTGCTCGCCTAGGTACAAATTCACAGAGCACTCAGGGTTCAATAACCAGGCTCCTGTGCTCGCTGTCTGTCAGCGTTAGCAGCGCTAGCACTCGTGTTTTGCCTTATGTTTCATTTCATTGTTTTTTGGTTTGTTTGTTGCATTCCAGTCTGGAATGAGTGTCTTTGAAAATAATCTGAAGATTTGTCCTCCATTGAATGAGGGTTTTTAAGAAGACAAAAGCATTGCCACTCTTATTCGTGGCATTTAAAAGGATGCAATGAAAAATCGTACATTTTTGCGAAAAAAAATAAAATAAATTTATATTCACAGTTCTTAAAACTGTATAAAGCATAGATAGATAGATAGATGCTAGATAGATAGATAATGGTTGATTCAGTAAAAAGAACTGGTTTATGAGTCATTTGTTTGAATCAGACTACACTGTTTGTGCCCTGTTTTTGATTCACTAAAATGAGCCCATTTTAAAAAGTCATTTGTTAATTAATCAACTGCATTTCTCAAGCTCCATGTTTTTGATTCACTAAAATAACCAGTTTAAAAGAGTCATTCGTTTATGAAACAGACTACCCTGCTTGTGCTGTATGTATTCGATTCACAAAAAAAAGTCATTTTGTAGTGAATAGGTTCTATGTTATTGCATGCAGCCTGCGAGAAGATATCAAAGATATTTTCTTGCCATTTATTCGGGATATACAACCTTCTTGTTACATTCAATTCAGATTGTAAACTTCAGTAAAATATGAATCTTTTTCTGTTAAGCTGTGGATTCAGAAAAGCAGCACAGGAAACAATACAATAAAAAGATTGATCTTGGGTTTTTAAGATTTGCTATTTAGATGAGATCATTCAAATCAAGATCACAATTAAAATGTACCCAGAACTACTATTAATAGTACAGAATCTGAAATATTTCTTAATTCATTCTACATCATAATTTTTCTAAATACTAGAACTGTTTTATTTCGCATAGGATTGTTTTGTTGTTGTCCAGGGGCAGCAAAAGATCACCCTTCAGAATAGAGAGTACAGCTACCTCATGTAACATGATTTTTCATTGATACATATTTAATGCAAATACAATTGCTCTTGATCTCTCCACTGTCCCACTTGTTGCTCCTTGGCTCCTCCGACCAAAGCCAATAATGCACACTGCTGTGTCATTCACATGCTAAGCAGGGGCATCCAGACACTTGTCCCCAGACTTACTAATCTATTGAGTCTCAAGACACAACCTTTCCTTCACGCCAAATGAATGTTTGAGCAGCAGCACCATCTGCAAACACCAATAGGAGAATATCAAGTAGTATTTGAGGCTGTATTAGACCCGCTTTGAAGGTGAAAGAGAAAGAGAGAGGGGCTGGGATTTTTTTAGGTATTTTCAAGGTCCTGCGATAAGCAACTGACTGTGATATCCGGCTGTCTGTCGGAATGATCTTCACTGGACTCAGAGGTGTTATTCTGGATGTCTGTCCTCCATCTGACCCTGCGAGATCTCGCTCCGTCTGCACTCGTCCCTTTTATCAGTGATTTAATCATTGTTCTGTCGCCTTTTATGTTACCGCAGTTCTCAAAATAATTAAAGAACATTTGAATAAATAGAAAACCATGAATAATAAAACAGTTTGCTAATGTGAAAACACATATTTGCATTTAATTTTTTTTAACATTTCTTCGTCCTGGATTTTAGTCCTTAGCTCTTATATTTAATTTATGCCTGGATGAATGGACAGAAAATGTATGGACAGACATAGAGAGACAAATAAATGGATGGACACAAAATGCAAAGATAAAAATGTAAAATGTTAGATGGATAGATAGATGGAGGGATGGATGGAAAATGTATGGATAGATAGATAGATAGATAGATAGATAGATAGATAGATAGATAGATTGGATGGATGGATGGATGGATGGATGGATGGATGGATGGATGGACGCAAAATGCATGGATGGACAGACGGACGGAAAATAGACAGATAGAAGGGATGGATGGAAGGATGGAGAGATGGGGAGGGATGGAAGGATGGATGGATGGATGGATGGATGGACGAAAAATGTATGGATAGATAGATAGATAGATAGATAGATAGATAGATAGATAGATAGATAGATAGATAGAAAATGGATGGATGGATGGATGGACGCAAAATGCATGGATGGACAGATGGACGGAAAATGGATAGATAGATAGACTGACGGACGGACGGAAAGGCGGATAGACGGATAGATGGTTGGATGGAGAGATGGGGAAGGATGGATGGATGGACGGAAAATGTATAGATAGATAGATAGATAGATAGATAGATAGATAGAGATGGGGAGGGATGGATGGATGGAAAATGTATGTATGGATAGATAGATAGATAGATAGATAGATAGATAGATAGATAGATAGATAGATAGATAGATGATAGATAGATGGAAGGATGGAGAGATGGGGAGGGATGGATGGATGGAAGGAAAATGTATAGATAGATGGATGGATGGATGGAAAATGTATGGATAGATAGATAGATAGATAGATAGATAGATAGATAGATAGATAGATAGATAGATAGAAAATGTATGGATAGATAGAGAGATGGGGAGGGATGGATGGATGGAAAATGTATGGATATAGATAGATAGATAGATAGATAGATAGATAGATAGATAGATAGATAGATAGATAGATAGATAGATAGATAGATAGATAGATAGATAAACAGAGAAAGAGATAAACAGAGTCCATCCATCCAATTAAATGAGAGAAAGACAAATAAATAAAAAGATCTGGATCATTTTTGTATGTTTTGGGGGGGGGGGGGGGTCAGCCAAACCCTCTTCATGGTCTTATTGTATGAAATAACATTTAACAATCACTTAGAAATCTCTTTGGTCTCTCAGCCTTTAGGATCATTTAGAGTCATACACAGACACACAGCAGAGTGTGTTGTGTGTTGTGTGTTCTGGTCTACTCTACTGACAAGAGACTGTCATTGTGACTCTTAACTTCAGAATGAACTGTAATAGCAGCCCACTCTCTCTCTCACTGCCGCCACCCTAACCCCTTCCCTCTTCTTTTCTTTCTCTCTCTTTCTCTCTCAATCTAAATCTATCTCTATTTCTCAGCCTAATCTCTGCAAGTCCGTGCATGAGTCATGCTGTCTGCCCACCCCATCCCTGCACTGGACAGAGACAGTGGGAAGCACTTAATGACGGCCTTGTTTAGTAATTCATTATTGATGATGCCTGTTTTCTCCGACAGAAGCGTTATGGGGGCTGATTTTCCCTCTTCTGAAAGACCACGTGTCCACACAGCCAACCCCGCATTTGATTTAGTCCGAATTAAAAGATCAGCCCTCATTTATAACCAAACATGAAATCAAAAATCGAACCGATAAATTTTCCTTTATGTTCCATGATAATGTCTGACTGTGCATGATTCATCACTGTGCATATTATTCTATAGAGTCATTTTAATGACTCCCCTATTGTTATTTGAAAAAAAAAGAGTGCAAACAGACTTTTTTAATCTAAAGAAAAAATGTGTTTTTCTCAACATGAAACATATGTTTCTATCTCTTTAATGATTTAGTATTTTCTGCTGATGTAACACAGGCCGCATGGGCAGGAAATATTGTAAAAACCAATATATCCTATATTATTTCCAGCTTAATTTTCAGTTTCATGTTGAATATTGGTAATATTTGTACTGCAGAAGTTAAATATATATTTCTAAAAAAATATATATTTTTGTAAGAAACATTATACGCACACACACACACACACACATATATATATATATATATATATATATGTACAGTATACACATACATACAATTTATATATGTATGTATGTATGTATGTTATACACACACACACACTCTTCCATTATTGCCTGGGAAAAAGATACAGTTCTCTGAGCGTACGTTGACCTTTTGTGACCTTTTTCCCCAATATATTTACATTTAGTCATTTAGCAGACGCTTTTATCCAAAGTGACTTACAAATGAGGACAATAGAAGCAATCAAAACCAACAACAGAGCAATAATATTGATTTCTATCATATCTGTGTGTGTACTGTATTCTATTTATATAGTATAAATGGTAACAGAAAAATATATTTAAGCATTGATTTAGCCGACATACATATTAGCTAATTAATGGTTTGCAATTAAAACATACAACATGTTTTAATTATTCCAATTTACAATTATTTAATATATTTAAAATATTATTATTATTATTATTAATTTCTGATAGTTTTAAACTAGATGCTTGAAATAAACATACAAAATCACTGCTAGAGAAAACACACATTTGTGTAATTGGATTCAAAACCTTTTAGTCTGTGATAACTAGCATGTGCGTCAGTGTTCCTTGTTCCATTAAAAGTCATAATCGCAGACGAGCACTCTATCATAATAAGAGCATGACATTCCGACATGCCACTCTCTCCCAGGTTAAACAGCAGCAGATGGAGATTGTCTCTGGCTTCGTTTGTGAGCAGAATTAATTAGCAGTCACAGCAGCTGACACATCAGTTTTATACTGACCTGCAATTAAGAATAACACTTCTTTTTGGAGTGTGTGCATAGAACGGCCGCTTCATTGGCAACAGCCTGTGCTGCTTGATTTGTAATTAAAGTTTCTTTGGTCTCTGAGGCATTATGGGACTAAAGTGTAAACCTCGGGAACTCGTGAAGCTCCCAGACAAATTTTCATAACTGATACATTTATTCCACATAATAACTTTGTTCTGAAATTGAGTGAGCTGTGTTGCTGTCTGCTGTCTTCATAGGCAGCTGCCTTCTAAGGCGACATCCTAACTGAATAAACCTCAAAATTGACTGATTTGAAACACTCTACACAGGCAGCAACTGCATGCGGCACACATAAGGGGCCATTCACACAGAACATGTTTTTTTCAGTGGAATACGGAAAAACTCAAGGTCGTGAGATGCGTTTTTTATTGTTTTTAGTTTAACTTATTTTAACTTGTGTGAGACACTGCAAAAGATGTGTGTGCAATGGTTAAACACGTCCGTCTAGTGTGTAAACATTAGAAAAGTAGCCCAGTGGACTGGAAAAATGCATTCTCTGTGAACCAGCCCTACCTCATGTCCAGTTTATAACAATAGAATTTTATGTTAGTGTGTTGCACTAATAAGCACATGTAAATACATAAAATGCTTGCATATTTAGAACTACATTATGGAAGTCTGCTTCCAATATAAGAAAGTAAAATATTGCAAAATTAATTGGAAAAACAATTCTGAGAAGAAAAGTCTGAATTGTGAGATATAAATTCATAATTATGAGTAAAAAAGTAAGAATTATGAGGTAATTTCAATTACCTTTTTAATTTTTTTTTTTATTCTGTGGAGGGAAAAAAAACAATTACGAGATGTAAATTCAGAATTCAGAAAAAAAGTCAGAATTGCAAGATATAAACTCATGTAAGTCAATGCTTTTTTTTCTCAGAATTGTGATTTTTATATCTTAGAATTATGTTTATATTATCTTGCTGTTCTGAAAAGCAAAAGTTTGTGAGAAACAAAGTCTGAATTGTTGATAAGTCGGAAAAGGCTTCAATTTGTATCAGTACTTTTTTTAATATTAAATATAATATCAGCATAATTAGGCTATAACCAGCATTTCTATACTCTGTAATGAAATGATTTTTTTTTTTTACCAAGCTTGCTGTGATTCATTCTGGAATTGCATTATTTATCCATGGAATTTTGCCTTATGTAGCATTCCATTCAAAGGCTTTAATTTCCAAGTGCAACAAAACGGCACTTCCAACATGGAAACGCATTTGGAAAAATAAACATTCGCATTCACACATTAATCACAAAAAATCAAAGTTACATGATGATAAAGCCTGTTTAGTAAATAATAAACGTGCAAAACAAATGCCAGTGCTGCATAGCATTGTTTATCCATAACTTGGGGACTTTTTTCATTGACTAGCATCTGCAAATTCAACATTAGCGTACTGATTTTGTGCCTTTTACATCATCGTCCAAGCATCGGACAATAGAATAGCAAAATTAGGTATCTTAAAAGCATCTCAAAATGCTGTCTAGATAGGCAGCTCACTAGGTTTTGGAGCACAGGCTAACCTGACAGCTTTATAACGGACTAACCTTGACTGAAATGCTTCTTTGTGCCTTTTGTCACCCAAACCCCCAGAATGCATTGGGGCAAGGGAGTGAGGCGATAAATGCGAGGCAAAGATGCATTTGCTCTGCAGCAGTGGCCACGGTGCAGATGTTGCAGGTTATTTCCGTGAAGTTTCATCATGATGCTGGGACACTGAACTCTGGTAATCTGCGCTTCTCTCCGGAGTGTGTTTGCTTTGGCAAGGGAACACTTCAGCAGCCGTGTGTCCCTTTGAGTGTGCGCATGAATTAATATTTATTTGAAAGTGTTAAAATTGTGCTGTATTGGTTTGTAGATGTTAATTGCATGGTAATTTGATGTTTGTGCTGATGGATTTGACATCATATCATTTCCATATGGATCTATTACATTTTAGCCTAAGGTGATTTTCAGACAGAGAATACTGTTTTGTGTTCACTTGTTTGCATACAATGTTTTTGTTTCAGTGTGATGTGTGAGCTACAGAGGTCCATAAATACTGTGTTAATGTAAAATCGTTCACGGTTAGTGAGGAATAAACAAGCGTGAAGTTAATGTGTGAAGTATGAAAGTGTCAAGAATGTAAAACAGACCCAAGCTAGGTTGTACTCACCATGTTGATTGTTAATGAGATGCCAAATTCATTTACAGCACACTCTAGGATCCCTAGGGAAATTCCACAATGACACCTGGTTCCTAAAATAACACATTTACACCCACAATTACATATTGATTGACCTCTATGGTAAATATTAAAAAATAAATATTTTGTGGTTATATTTACTAATCTGCTAACAACTGGAAACAGTAAACAAGTATGCAAAAAGCAAACGTGAATGCTTGACAAACGTATTTTACTTCACTACTGTACATTTAACTTTAACAGAGTAGTGTAATTTAAGAAAAACGTTTACTTAAATACATTCTAAAGCATAATATCTTGGTTTTACTTATTACATGTCATAAAAAGGTCCCTCTTTACCTGCTCAGAGAAGCAATAGCGACGTCTGATTTGCTAATGAATCATTCTTGTGAGCCGATTCTTTTCGAAATCGTTCTCGTTTACCGTTTCAATCTTTTTTTTTTTTTTTTTTTTTTTTATTT